>PVJX010029115.1:0-23274 GCA_004027295.1 Dolichotis patagonum
TAGAATGTTCTCCCAAAAATATCATGTTCAGATGTGGTGCTTTTGGAAAGTTATGGGTCTTGGGATTGCTGTACTCATCAGAATGATCCACTGATAAGTCCATAGCTAAAAGCACTGTTAGGAGGTAGGGTCTGGTTGGAAGAAGTGTGTCATGATGGTAAGCCTTTGCAAAGTGTATCTCTCACCACAGCTCCTCTCTGTGTTCTCTCTGGTTCCTGCTTGTCATGATGTGAGTAGCTTTCTTCCATCATGCTTTTTTCTTTCTGGAGTCAGCCAACCATGGACTGACACTCCTAAACCATGAACCTCTCTTCCTTTAAATTGTGGGGATTGGATATTTTGGTTCAGTGATGGGGTAGCTGATTGACACAGACTCATTTGATAGTAAGTGAAAAGTGGTGAGAAAAAATAGAGAACGATGGAATAAGGCTTCTGACTCGAGCAGCCCAGAGAACAATGTAGCTGGTCACTGAAAATCAGAAGGTGAGTGGGATGGAAATAGTGAGTTCAGTTTATGGAAGTGTGTACTTTAAATAATCCTGTGGCCATCAAGCAGAAATGTTCAGCAGTATGCCAGGTCTGGTGAGAAGGATGTGGGTTGGGATGTATATTTGGAGTCAATGAGAATAGTTATAAGGCACTTTGAGACGCGTTAAAGGAGCTGTTATTACACTCATTTTGATAGGAACAGTAAATGATCACTCCATAAAGATATGCAGTCTTCATCATTTCTTTAAGGGAAGGGTGTTAGAAGATTCTGATATTGGCACCTTTGAAAATAATCACCACTGAGAGTGAAGCTGACATAAATCACCCAGAAAAAAACCTCTCTTTGGCAAGGCGAATCTGTGATAGTGCAAAGGCAGAGAAAAATAATTTCCTTTTTTCTTCCTGAGCACTGTGTGTGCTCAAATGAAGCATTAAAAGTAAGATGATATCCCCAATACTCGCTTTCCATTCAAACACAGAGATACTGGATTCATTATCTGAATATGCTCCTCTTCATAAGTGTTGGAATTGCATAGCTAGAGTGTCGATCTAGGGGTTAAATAAGGCTAGTGTCTTGTGTTACCTTATCAAGTTTCTCATCTCAGAGATTACGTTTTGTATTCATCTACAGCCTCTGTTCCATGACCACAGTTTGGCAAATGGCAAGTTGTCTGGAAGTATTCATGGACTGTATGGAGGTTCTTTGACAGATTAAATAAAGAATCTCCATTATTACTTCTAGAATGAAGTGTATGTGGCAAGTAGGGTAGATTGGAGGCAAGGCCCAGATCTTGAAAATTCATTTATTTTTGAATGCTAGTATGTTTTTTGGCACCCGGGACCCCAGCACTGTGGAAAAGACTCCTGAAATTCTGTAAGCAAATCTTTATGCCGGATTTTGGTTTGCTGTCTTCCTTGAGATAAATTGATTTTACACATTATTAGTTAAAGGTTTGTATTAGGTTTCCTGTAATTGAGACAAAACTTGTTCCTTTCAGAGTGACCATTAAAAGCGCCAGGAAGCATTCTATGATTTCAGTGGGCACAACGGGGCCAGGATAACTCCTTATTTTCCTAAAAGAAACATGTAAAACAGGAACAAATAAAATCAGAGTTACACAGGATGGTTTCCATTAAGGCCCAGTGGTCAGGATTTTAGGAATTCTGAACCCTGGATCCCTGCACTGGCATCCGGGACTGAATGTAGGCAGCTACCTTTCACCACAGGAGTCCCAGGCTCTCTTCTGCTTCCAGTACCGGCTTACTTAGGCCAGAAACTCCAGGATTAAATGTTCTTTTTTGTGATTTTAAAGCTTTGCTTTCGTAGACTCCTCTTAAAATGCCCTTAGAAGAGCCCTTTGAAGAACAGACCATCAAATTCCACTGGCCATTTACAACTCTAGGAGGAGTGTGAAATTGTCCTTTGAAAGAAGATTTTATTATACAGGAAGTGGGAAAATTGTTAGGGGAAGTGTAACAAAGGGATGAAAGTGTTCTGAGAGAAGGCCAAGGAAACCAGAGACAAATGTTTCTTCTCATTTGTTTTGGGGCTTTGGTTATAGCCTTGGGGTTATAATTTGAGAGCCTCCAAATTTCAATGTGTTTATTTTTTCTATCCATCACACATTAATTTAATAGATATTTATTGAGCACTTATAATTTCCAAGGCACTTGGTGTAATTAAAAAAAATGTAGTTTCTGACTTAGGAATCTTATTTAATAATACAAGATAAGAAGTAGCAATGTTGCCTGATTTTTCACATTTCAAAAGCTTTCAAGTTAATGATCCTAAAATTATTCTATGACTATTTGCACCTTCCCTATAGAAAGCATGTATTTTTCAACCACAAGATGTTGTTCTTTCTCAAAATTGATTTTGAGAAGGAAGTTAACATAACGAATCATTTCGCTATGTCCACTATATAATATATACTTATATATCTCTGTATATGTATATTTACATATATATATAATTGTCATCACTAATCTCTTTTTCCCTCTCTTTCTTCTTTTTTTCTACTACTCTTTCTTCTCTTCTCTATAACTTTCTGTCACTTTCCACAATCACATTTCTTTCCTCTTTGTTCTCTTCCTATCTCTAATCCCACTCTCTTTTCTTTTTCAACCTCCTCCAACCTCCTCCTTTCTCTCCTGTCTCTCCCTTCCTTGTTGCTTCTCTTCTGCTTTTGGAAGTTAGTCTCATGTGCTCCCACTGCATATGAGGAAAAGGAGCTGGAGATAGGTCTAAGATTACACTAGCCCTACCTTGACTCTACAGGGGATGAAAAGGACTCTAGTCTTTGAGCATAAATCCATAAACTACTTTGGTTAGCCAGCCTGGGTGATATGTACATTACTGGTTCAGATTCCCATACCAAAGGCATGGCCACCAGGAGGGAGCCCACCTGGTCTGTGGGCCCTGCTAAGGCCAGGCCCTTAGTTACTGCAACTGACAGCTCTGCCAAAGTTAACTGGACATAAGGAGGGAGGGTCTGATGCACAGAGTGGGAGCGTTATTCTCACAAGAAACTGAGGGGAAGGACACGAAACTAGAAAAAGCAGAACAAAACCAAAAAGGCAATACCTGTCATTTCTTCTCTATGTCTAGAAGACAATTTTTTTTTATTTTTTTTTATGAAGACAATTATTTTAAAGAGCACACATCATAAGGACTATCATAGGGTTTATGGAATTTTTAATGAATAGAATTCACTAAAGACAAGCTGATATCCATGAATATTTGTTTTGATGCTGTCCTAAGTCCTTACATACCATAGAAACATGGTAGCTGACATGTTTAACATCTAGCAATACAAAGATCAGGCTGTTATAATATAAAACAGCAGTTTTAGAAAGCTGTCACAGAACTTTTAGAGTGAATAGCATACATAATTAAAAGATTAATTCAATTCATGTAAGTAAATATTTATTGAGTGTCTATTTTGTGCCAGAATCACTAAATTAAATTATACCAGGAAAAAAATAACAAAATGAATAACCGAAACACATTTGAAAAGATAGAGATCTACTGTGTAGATCTCTAACATAAGTGCTCAGACTTGGGGTGGTGATGCTCAGAAGTGTGTGATGTTTACCTCACCAATGAATGGGCCCCGCATACCCTCAGTGTGTGGAGGAGATGGTGGATACCCCTTGTCACGTATGCTTCCTCTTAGTCATTGTGATGAATGTAGTATTAATACTTTAGCATCTCCTAGGGCTGCTCAGCCAATAACCTGTCCACACATGATTCTAGATGACTGCTGTGTGAGGTGGGCAGAAGTATCAGCATCACTCCCAGTGAACAAAGGAAGTGCAAAGAGGTGAAGTGGCTTTTCTGTCCAGTATCTCACAGGTCGTCCAAGAAAGACTAGGCCTTAAAGTGAGCCTTTCTGAGTGCAAAAACTTCCTGATTGCATCACTACTAAATCCTCTTTCTCAGTGGAGAAAAGATGGAGGACAAAATCGTGGGGGATCAGGATGCCCTTCTTCCATCTTACATAAGACTAGTCTTCCTGGTTTCTCTGTCTCTTGTCCCTGATCAACCCTGGCTTTCAAAGGCAGATATCATGTAAGACAGTGGAAGCCAAAGTTTATTAAGCATCTCAACTTTCTTAGGGGAACTTGAATGGCCCTCCCAATGCACCCTCACCTTCCCTAACACACACACACACACACACACACACACATGCACGAGTGCTCACGCATGCATTCAGTCTGGTTCCAACACCATCTGGACTTCTGCCAGCATTGATATTGCTGCAGGCCGAGATGTGCAGAAAGCAGACTCTGATACATAGTTAGGGTCACAAAAGGCTTACTGGAGAGGGAACATGGCAAGAAGAAACAAGGAGAGGCAGCATTGGGCACAGGGAGCTATCAAACTGCATGCTCCAGACCCAAAAAGCACCTGAATTCAAGGTGAATTGTTCTGGAGCAAAGAGTATCTGTCAGAGGAATACTCTTTGAACAGAAATGGCCAGGACCTCTGTAACTTCTTTCTTCAGTTATTATCTGGGTATCTCATAAGAAGATGTGAACTTGGCTTCTGAGCTGAAGAGTCTGACAGCTGACACCTGGTTGCCAGTCTGCCATAGTCCTTGAAGTTGGGCAGTGACTCTCCTGAAAGTGCATCTGAATTCTATACCACCTTCTGCCACAAAGAGCTTTTTGTATATGATTTTTGCTGGTCATTCAATTTTTGTCTTTATGTCTTACCTCAGTAATATAATCTTATTAAAAACTGGACTATCTTATGGATTTAGAAAAACCTCTCCTGCAAAATAGCACAGTAGATTTTCTATTAGAAAATCTTCTAATACAAGTTTACTCAAGTTTGCTTGCAAGATTGCTTTAGTTCAGGAACAAAATAGCTGGTTGTTTCTGGTTTAAAAAGGATGATGTCTTCAAAATATCCAAACTTGCAAGCAAGTTTGCTTGCAAGATACCTTCAGTTCAGGAACAAAATAACTGGTTGCTTCTGGTTTAAAAAGGATGATGTCTTCAAAATACGCACAGGAGTGATAAATATTACCTCTCCCAAATTTGACAAGTTGAAACTAAGAATATGTGATAAACATGAGCTTTGCTTAAAATTTAATTAAGCTTCAGACTTTTTTGGTCTGTTACCCTACAAATATTGACTATATTAGTAGAAACAAATTCTTTGGAAGATGAAGAAGTGGAGGGTGATCACAATGCTTAGGTTTGGATTTTACTGATGAAGAGGCACAGTCTTATGAAAGAAGCTATCCCTTGGGTGAGCGACGTAAGCTTTCTCTCAGTCCTCAGCTTTGTCTTTCCACTGAGGCGTCCATTGAACTGCTCCTCCGTACTCTAAAGCCTGGGAATGAGTTTAGGGAGTGATGAACGCCATCAGAAATACTTCACTGCAAAAGGAGATGGGAATTAGTATAGTTCTGAATCTAGCTGGCTGTTTTGTAGCATCCTCATGTTTCTACAAGCTAAATATTTCTCATTATTTAGACGTAACAACTGAACAAATCATTCCTACTCACTTCACTTTGATAATGCAAAAGCTTTATAATACATTTCCCTGGTGGTAAAGTATACTGAGTAAACAATGGAAACTATCCTTTAAAAAGTAGTTTTAATGCAGAAACATCTGTCTTCCATTTTTGGCATAGAAAAGGAGCAACTAAAATGACTAATCCCACTAAGTATCACAATAAAACTGCTGACTAAACCTTAACTATATACTTCACATCTTTAGTAACCCTATAATTATAGCTTTACTTCAAAACACAACTTTTAGCTCACATTTGATTACCATTTGACTTTATCATTGCCTTCCTTCTCATAGGAGTATTATACTTATATGCTGATTCTGTTATCAGATATTTAAATTTCCTGAAAAGATAAACATGTTTTCAAGTAATAATCTTTATTTAAAACTATTTGTATTACTCTACATGATACTCAGGAAGAATAATAATTGATAGTAGTTGATCAGAATTGGGACTTGGACATTTTTACTAAATATTATATTATATCTATACTTCATTAAAATGTTAATCTGCATTTACTTTTGTCTTTTTTTTGCACAAGCATGTTTTATGAATTTGTATCAGTGAAACAAGCTTGACAATGAAAACCACCTCCAGGAAATTATTTTAGAAAATATTCACTAAAAAGATGTTTAGGGTTACTAGGATGATTAGAGTTACTTAACCTACCTGAGGTAAACCAGGGAGAAATTTTTAAAAATTTTTTTCATTTTAAAAAATAAAATCCAGCAAACCAAAACAGAATAAATCAAATCAACACAAAGCAGTGAAATTGGTACAGAACTTCAAAGTAGGATAACAGGAAAAGAACAATGGTTACCATAGTATATTATATTATCTTCACAATAGTTTTCTGTTCTATCAGATATAGAAAAATCAAAACAAAACAAAACAGAATACCAAATAAAGCAAAACAATTAATTGGAACAAAACAGTGAGAACAATATCGTCAAAAACACGATAGAAGGAAAACCCCCGTAATTGCTATGTTGCGTAATGCTATCCTCCTTATAGATGCTTGGGCTGCGGGCACCAGGACTGCAAAGTCAAACAGACAATATAAACATTCCGTTGCTTTTTATACCTCTGTTGCTATCAACTCAGCCTGTCCTCTGAACCATCCGGTTGCTTACAGGGAAATAGAGGGGAGTGAGGGGGTTTGCAATTCTCAGGCTGCACAAGGGTAGGTTCAGAGGAGGTGCTATCTGACTTTTCCCCTCCTGGTCCTCTCATGGCCTGCATGGCTTACCAGAAAGGCTGGCTAGTTGGCTTGTTGGTCTGCCCCTCTCAGTCACAGCATAGCTGATTCTCAGGAGGCACTGTCTGATTTTCTCTTCTAGGCCCTGCACAGTGTAGGCTCTGCATGGTCTGCACAACTTACCTGAAAGGCTTGCTAGTTGGCTCCTCTCAGTCCCAGCATGGCTGGAATTTTTTTAAAAATTAAGTTAGTTTGTCTCTATTACTTCATTTATTTGGGAATTTATCCCTAAAGATCTTCAGTGCCACAGGTACATTTGCAATCATAGCTGCTTTTCCTAATTATGCTTTCATTTATAATTTTTTTCAAAAGCCTGCAGAGAGCAAACGTGGGGTGGAGGGTTGTCCTTTGGGATCCAACCCATGGGATATCAGGTGTTATGTCCGATATCCATGGTCACTTTCACTTTCATGGCTCTCAGTCCCACCATGGTGCAAATATATATAAGAATTTGGTAGGTGACATTACAGGATCAGAATAGAAGAGTCGGACTGTGAGATCAGTGGCAAAGGCATCCAAAATGGCAATTTGTGTTCTGGAGAGCCAGAAGATAACACGTCAGTCAAGGGTCAAAGGCTTGGAAGCTCACTGTAGAGTCATTGGTGAAAGTCTGCATTGGAAGGCTGAAGCAATTAGAGACCAATGCTGAAGAATGGAGAAACATTTTTTTTTCCATTTTATTCTGTCAAGTTACAAACCTCTTTCTTGGTACTACCAACATCTAAGGTGGGTCTTTCCTCCTTAGTTTTCTGACCTACATGCCAGTCATCTACAGATACACCCAGAGTTTACTAATCTATTAGGTGGTTCTTACTCAAGTCAAGCTGACATATCACAATTGACAATCACAGCATTTCCTACAGGTTTATTGCACCAAGAGGTTGGCTATTCCCGGGAGAGTCTCCGGAAGCCTATCAACAACTCGCTATCTGTTACTGGTGTAGCTTTATCCTGCCAGTCAGATAACAAAAGACAATATTCTGGAGAAGTTAGAAGTACAGAGTTAGAATCCTGCAAACTAGACCAGATGCTGAGTTTACCACTTAGAAAGCGTATGACTTTGCATAATTTTACTTAGCTTCTCTAAATCTCAGTTATCTTACAGGTACAACAAGAATAGCAATCATACATCTCATGGCTGCTATGAGAAGAATTGAGACCATGTGTATAAAAATCTTTTACAAACTATATAGCACAAAGAAAATGTTTAGGAAGTAATAACTATGTTTATTATTATAGGCAAACTAACAGGAGTCCAAACTATAATGTAGTATGTCCAGAAAAAATTTTAGGTGTACAACTCTACTTTGGGGATGCTTGTATTGGCTTTGATCAGAAGAGGAATGAATGAAAGTTTATAGAAGAATCTCATGGGATGAAGAGAAAAAACAGTCAGGTTTACACGATGAAGCTGGCATCTGGAAGCTAGAGCTGGGGTAATTCATAACCATAGAGCCTTCCCATCCCTGCTGTGTTCACATATCTGTGCTCTCCTCCTCTATCCTGACCAAATCTCTCTGCTTACATGTCTTGCACAGGGTTTCAGCATCCTTCCAGACATCACTGTTGGTGACAGGCTTATGTGTCTCACAGCATGTGAGAAAAAATCTGTTTGGCCCAGTTTGCCTGCTTGAACAAGGCCATCCGAGTCTCAAGGCATTATTCAACCAATAGGTTGGCTCCTCTTTGGTTAGCTGTTCACCTATGATCCTATCAGTTGTGGCTCATGCCACAAGGTCGCAAGGGAGATGACAGCTTCTTCTTTCATGCCAGTGGACAGAGCAACTTTTCTAGAAAACAGTAGGAATACCCAGTGCCGCCTTCCTAAGAGGCTTGACAATGCTACTACTAGAAGCTTTGATAATTGAATCTTGAGAAAAGCTCAGGCACACAGAAGTATGAAAAACCAGAAGAGTGGCGTTCCCTCCACCCTCTTCCCAATTGCAGCTGGTTTCAAGACAGTTGTTCGGCCAAGATGTATCTCTCTTCCTTTGTCTTTCACAGCTGTAGGTCAGAACTGAGCTGGATTTTTCCATACAGAGGAAAAAGTAACAATACTGGGGTGATGTTGAGAGTGGCAGGAAGCCAGGCCTCAGAGGCAGCCCAGGTGGGCAAAAATGAGGAGGAAATGTGATTCCTACGAGAGGCCACTGGAGTGAAGTTAGGGGAGATCCTTGGGACTAGGAAACAGCTGCCTTGGCAGAGAGAAAGAGAGGGAGAGAGAGAGAGAGAGAGAGAGAGAGAGAGAGAGAGAGAGAGAGAGATCTAAATTCTTCCTCTCAGAGCCCCAGGAAGTCTTGATTTTTCCTCTTCTTTCTGAGAAGGGAGATAACACTTTATTTGATAGAACTGTGCTCACTTCAAGCTGTGGCTGTGACTTATCCTTCCATGGGCAGTGAGGTTTTTGGAGAACTGGACAGTGGAGGTGTAGGTAAGGACTAGGACTCTCTCAGATAGCTAAAGTAAGAACACTTCACATTCTCCCCAAGGAGGATAGTCTGTAGCCCATGGTTGTAGTCTGCATTTTTCCTTTGGTCAGGAGAGGTGGTTGGTAGCTTGATTACAAGAAAATCTTCCAGTCTCATTTTGTTGCAATTGCCTTTTAGTAAATAATGTGACCCACTGTATCAAGAAGATAGGAAGTGAGGGTTTTTTTTTTCCTGGGCTTTGAACAAGAGGAATAGCAATTTGGATTATGTATCTGCCTGTGGCAGGGAAGGGAGAGGAAAATGATCAGGAACATAGTGAAGGGAAGTGCAGTGAATGAGGCTAGATAGAGAAAATGATGATTAAAGTAACAGCAGTACTAGATACCACTTATTTAGTACCAATTGACTGTTAGGCATTTTGTGTATATTTATTTTTCCCCAAACCAGTCGATGTATTTATTGAAATATGTATCACAGCTGAAGGAATTGAAGCTCAGAAAGATGAAATGTCTTGTTCAAGTCCATACAATGGTTGAGTTGCAGTCTGACTCCAAATCTCTCATGTTAAAGTTCATGGAAATTCTGTTAACATCTGAAGATTCTCCAGACTGAAACTCTAAAAATAATAAAGGGGCTACAAACAATAATAAAAAAGAAGGGGTTTCCCTGGGAGGTCTAGATGGAGAGAAAGAAAGAAGAGTCACCAACTCAGAATAGAAAGAGAAAGGTACAGAATCGGCAGCCGTACTCAAGGATTAGATACACCATAGATTTACTGAACGAAAGGCTCAGGTGTTCTGAGTTATTTGTGTAGGAGCAGCAAAGGTGGAGAGGCTTATGATTCCTTTACTAAAAATAAATCTTTGTTGGAAGGTATGGAGGACAGGATTGAAAAGAAATCCACGTACTTTTTCCAGGAGCACTTGAATTCCTGTAGAGTTGAAAATGAGCATTCCAATAGAATCTAAGAAGACAAATGAGGTACCTATTGGGCATCCTCCACCAGGCTAAGAAGCAACATACTTATCTTCACTAACATTCAAATAACTAGAGGTAATCTTCTGGGACTAAATTTCCAAAAGCTCCGATCAGGCACACAGGTGCAATGCAGCATGCAACAGCTGTGAAGTTTCCTCCCTCCCTTCCCTGACCCTGCCTCCTGCCCTTGCTTTCTCTTCCCTCCACCAGGAATACTGACAGCTGATTTACAGAGACAGACAAGGCTACTGTTACAGGCTAAGCACTCATCCCTGGGGACTTCTGAAAAGTGAACATTTCTCCTTTGGGCATTTAGCATCTTCATTGAAAAAATTATATAGTACTAAGAAAAAATTTCTAGAAATATTACTATAGTCTGCTGATTAAATATGGAAAGACTCACATTTCCCTGTTTGTTTCTCTTCTCTAGAGTGTTTCTTCAAAACAAGGTCTCCTTGTTAGGAACCAAATAGTGAGGAGGACTTGAGGATGAAGTTTGTATTATACAGAGTGATATCTGATTTCAGAGAATGTCAGCACAAACCTATATATATATGATTATTTTTAATGGCAAGACAATATCTATGAGGTGTGATAAAACTATAATGAATGTCTAAATTTAAAAAAGTATGTTACAGTGAAAGACACGTTGCCACTAATCCCCTTCAGAATACTTGCCTGTGCTTCAAGCACATTTATCCCATTGCTCTTGCCACTTTCTGAAGCATTTCTGTAAGTCCTCTCTTGTAAGTGTCTTTAGTTGCTCTGTTGTGTCTGTCTTGGTGTCTGGAATCATTTCAAGATATTTAGCTTTTGCATTCATTTTGACATGGGGAAGAACCATAGTTCCATGATACAAGATCCAAAGAATAGGTGGATAAGGATGTACAATGATGCTTCCACAAGCTTTTTCTTCCTTTAGATTGAATTTGGTAGCAGCATTCACTTTGTTTTTGGTCACATTGTGTAAAAACACTCATGGGAAAGGACTTGAAGAATTGCTTTAAAAAGAGACAAGAATGATAGGTTAAATACATTCAAAATGAGGGGAATCCAGGGATAGCGCTCAGAGGCTTGGCAAGTACAAGGTGCTGAGTTTAATTTCCAGTACCAAACCAAACCAAACCAAACCAAATCAAACTATATCACTCAGGAAAAAAAATAATGCTGAAACAAAATCAAGCCAGAAATAATCTGTCAGGTGAAAAAATCAAATGACAAACATTATGAAAGAAATACTGTGTGTATCTAAAGAAGATCTAAGTAAAAAATAGAAGAAGATAAGAAAATTATGGAAACCTTGAATGAACAACATAAGACAGAATTAGAATTCATGAAACAGATTCAAAGGGATATTCAAGAAATTAAAAATTCCATTGAAAGCTGGCAAGACTGCTTGAATGAAGCTGAAGTTAGACTCTCAGACCTTGAAGACAGGATGGAAGGTTACAACCATGAAAGAAAAGATCTCTTAAAAATAATAAGGCACCAGGAAACAACAATCCAACAGCTTCCAGATGATGCAAAGAGAAGCAATATATGATTGATTGATAGGTGTCAATGAAAAAGCAGGGGTTAACACAAATGACCTTTGATGACTATTTTCAGAAATAGTAACAGAAAATTTTCCAAACATGGGAAGAGAATCTGATTTGCACATAAGAGAGGCATACAGAATTATGCCTAATTAACCATAACCAAAATAAATTTTCACCCAGACATATAATAATTAGGATATCCAAAATTCAGCACAGGAACAGAAGACTAAAATCTGTCAGAGAAAAGAAACATATCACCTATGAAGGAAAGCCTATCAGAATCATGGCAGACTTCTGAATACAAACCTTCAAGTCAAGAAGAGCTTGGAATGAAGTATTTCAGGTTCTGAAAGAAAACAACTTTCAACCTAGATTGATGTATCCTGCAAAACTATCTTTGAAAATAGATGGAGAAATGATACTTCCATGGAAAAACAACAGAAGAAATTCATGGCCATCAAACCAACACTACAAAGAGTACTGAAAGACACTCTAGAAAGAGACAAAGATAACTACAATCCCAAGAATAACAACAAAAGTAAACCACTAAGCAGGGAAAACAATTAAACAGAAAAAGTAGAAAACCAGCAGCAGAAGATAACATAACAGTGATAAGTCAGTACCTATCAGTTATATCCATCAATATAAATGGTCTCAATTCACCAATAAAAAGAAACAGACTGGCAGAGTGGATTAATAAACAAAACCTAACAGTATCTGCTTACAAGGAACACATTCAATTCAAAAGGAAATTCATAGACTAAAAATCAAAGGATAGAAAACAATACTCCATGCAACAGGAACCCAGAAAAAGCAGGTGTAGATATCTTGTTTGCAAACAATATGAACTTCAAACCAAGAATGATCAAGAGAGATAAAGAAGGTCACTACATACTTGGTAGGGGAAAAATTCAAGAGGAAGAGATTACAATCATAAATATATATGCACCAAATATGGGAGCACCCAACTATGTAAGACAAATTTTAATAGACATTGAAAACCAAATAAACAATAATACAGTTATAACAGGAGACCTTAACAACCCATTGTCACAAAGAAACAGATCAACCAAACAAAAAAATCAGCAAAGAAATAACAAACTAGATCAAACTTGTGAAAAAATGGTCCTAGTATATATTTACCAAGTGTTCCACCCAACAACAGAATATACATTCTTCTCAGCTGCACATGGGTCATTCTCTAAAATAGATCATACACTAGCTCACAGAACATGCTTAAGTAAAGGCAAGGGAATTTAAATAATTCCATGCATATTATCTGACCATAGCACAATAAATTTGGAAATTAATGACAAAAAAGCCCACAAGAACCCCACAAACACATGGAAACTAAATAACACTCTCCTAAACAACCAGTGGGCCTCAGAAGAAATTAAAGAAGAAATTAAACAATATCTACAATGGAATTAAAATGCAAATACAAATTACTGGAACCTATGGGATACAATGAAAGCAGTCCTCAGAGGGAAATTCATAGCACTAAACTCCCACATTAGGAAAGTGGAAAGAACACACATAAACAACTTAATGCTGCACCTCAAACTTATAGAAAAAGAAGAGCAAGTCAAGTCCAAAGCCCAAAGAAGGCAGGAAATTATAAATATCATAGCAGAAATTAATGCAATTGAAACTAAGAAAACAATACATAGAATTAATGAATTGAAGAGTTGGTTCTTTCAAAGAATAAAATTGGTCAACTCCTAGACAATCTTATCAAAAAGAGGAAAGAAAAAGCTCAAATCCATGCAATAAGAAATGAAAAGGGTAAAATCAACACACTCCCTGCAGAAATAGAGAATATCATCAGTACCTACTTTGAAAACCTTTATTATCATAAGTTTGATAACACAGAAGAAATGGACAGATTCCTAGAAACATGTGAATTACAAAACCTGAATCAAGAAGATGTAAAATGCCTGCATAACCCAATTTCAGTTAATGAAATTGAAAATGTAATTAGAACCTTACCAACAAAGAAAAGCCCAAGTCCTGATGTATTCACTGCAGAATTCTACAAGACATTCAATGAAGACCTAATGCCAACACTCCTCAAACTCTTCAATGAAATTGAAAAGGAAGTAATTCTCCCTAACTCATTCCTGGAAACAAGTATTACCCTAATACCAAAACCAGAGACAGACCTAACCAAAAATAAAATTACAGGCCAATCATTTAATGAACATAGGTGGAAAAATCCTCAGAAAAATTCTGGCAAATAGAATGCAACAAGTCACCAGGAAGATTATATAGCATGATCAAGTGGGATTCATTCCAGGAATTCAGGGATGGTTCAACATACACAAATCAATAAATGTAATAAACCATATCAATAGAGCCAAGGATAAGAACCACATGATCATCTCAATAAATGCAGAAAAAGCTTTTGACAAAATCCAACACTCATTCATGATAAGAACCCTACAGAAAATTGGAATAGATGGTCTCTCCCTCAATCTGAAAAAAAGCCGTATGTGATAAAATCAACAGCCAACATCTTACTAAGTGGACAAAAACTGAAAACTTACAATCCAAAATCAGGAACATGACAAGGATGCCCTTTATCACCATTCTTATTCAATATCACTCTGGAAACATTAGCCAGAGCAATTAGACTAGAAAGAGAAATAGAAAGAATAAGTATTGGAAAGGGAGAAGTTAAGTTAACATTATTTGCAGATGATATGATACTCTACATAGGAGACCCCCAAGACTCCATTGAAAGTCTCCTAGACATAATAATCAAATTCAATAATACAGCTGGATATAAAGTCAACACTAAAAAATCAATAGAATTCCTGTACACAAACAACAAACTTACTGAGAAAGAAATAAGGGAAACCACACACTTCCCTATAGCATCCAAAAAATGAAATGCTTAGGAATCAATCTAACAAAGGAAGTAAAATACCTATATAGTGAAAACTATATTACACTGAAACAGGAAATCAAAGAGAATTTCAGAAAATGGAAGGCATTCCTTGTTCATGGATAGGAAGAACAAATATTGTAAAAATAGCCATTCTCCCAAAATTGTTATACAGATTCAATGAAACTCCAATCAAAATACCATTTGCATACATCACAGATCTAAAGAAATCATTCCTAAAATTCATCTAGACATCGAAGAGCCCTAGAATAGCAAAGGAAATTCTGGGCAACAAAGGCAAGGCAGGAGCCATCACAATCCCTGACTTGAAATTATATTACAAGGCTACTGTGATAAAATCAGCATGGTACTGGAATAAACAAACCTGAAGATCAATGGAGTAGATTAGAATATACTGCCACAACTACAAACACACTCAACCACCTCATCTTTGACAAAGGAGCCAAACATGTACACTGGAAGAAAGAGAGCCTCTTTAACAAGTGGTGCTGGAATAACTGGCTTTCCATATGCTGAAAACTAAAACTAGATCCATGTCTATCAGCATGCACTAGACTAAAGTCTAAATGGATCAAAGATCTAAATATTTAAAAAACTCTAAATCTACTAGAAGACAAAGTAGGTGGAAATCTTGATGACACAGGAGTAGACAGAGAGTTCTTGAACAAAAATCAAATTGTATGGGAAACACTTGCCAGAATCAACGACTGGGATTTCATCTCATTAAAAAGCTTTTGCATGTCAAAGGAAATCTCTAATAGAGTATAAATAAAACCCACAAATTGGAAAAATATCTTAGCCAATTGTCCCTCAGACAAAGGACTTCTATCTAGAACTTATAAAGATTAAAAAAAAAAAACAAACCAGGGCCCCAAAATTCAAGGACCCAATACAAAAATGGGTATCTGCAATGAATATACAGTTCTCAGAGGAAGAAATACAAATGGCAAATAAATACATGAGAAAATGTTCAACATCAATGGTCATTCAGGAAATGCAAATTAAAACAACACTAAATTCCATCTCACTCCAGAAAGAGTGGCCAAGATCAAGAAATCAACCAACATCAAATGCTGGAGAGGCTGTTGGGAAAAGGAACACTTCTGCACTGTTGGGAATGCAGACTGGTGCAACCACTGTGGAAATCAGTGGGGAGATTCCTCAACAAGCTAGGATTAGAGACTCCATTTGACCCAACTATCCTGGTTCTGGGCATTTTCCCAGAATTGAAAACATCATACCAGAGTGATATATGTTCATCCATGTATATAGCAGCACAATTTGTAGTAGCCAAATCTTGGAAACAGCCCAAGTGCCCATCAATCAAGGAATGGATAAAAAGAAGTGATATTTTTATAGAATGGAGTATTACTCAGCTATAAAGAAAGATTATATCAAGACTTTTATAAGTAATTGGACTCGATTTGAAACCATACTCATAAGTGGAATAAATCAAACTCATGTGTAAATAGTGTGTTGTCTCCCTAGTGTAAGAAATGGAAAATTACATGTGTTCCAAAATCTACAGCGAATACTGTGTAAGGGTAAGTAACTATTCATAGAGGAAAAATAATTAAAATAAAGAAAAGGAGGAAAGAATGAAGAGAAAAAGAGAAAGGCATAAATTTGTGTGTGTGTGTGTGTGTTTATATATATATATATATATATATATATATATATATATATATATATATAGTGTGTGTGTGTGTGTGTGTGTGTGTGTATACACACTCCATCTCACTCCAGATGATACACACACACACACACACAAAATAGCTAAACTGACTATACTAGTGATTGTATTAGTTATTGGAAAAGGACAATTAATACCCATACGTTTAGATCAATTTTACATGTCTATATCTGTTAACCTAAGTAACCTTCTTGAAGGTAACAATATACAATATTACAACCATTGTCAAATTCCCATTATCTTGTTTTGTAAGCCTATACTGTTATTGTATTTGGTTCAATGTTGTTTGTTTGTCTGTATTGCTTTTTTGTTTTTATTTTCTGTGTCTTTGATCTTAAATAAAAAAATAAAGAAGAAATGTTTACTTATCCTTTGGAACATTGCAGAACAAGGTACTCAGAATCCAAAGTTTTACATGTATATTTTTAATTTCACTGTATGGCAGTCTGATGAACAGGTGTATGTGCAAAGTATAAATATATTTTGATTGTAACTGGTAATTTTTTTTGCTAGAATCATTGCTTTAGTGAATATACATTTAAAAGTATAATTCTTGTATCAATGGCACACTATCCAGTGTGTTCACACCAATTTATGCTCCTCCTCATCAGCATAGGAGATTTTATCCATATCTCTGCCAACACTTGAAATTGTCAGACTTTTAAATTTTATCCAATCCAAAGGATAATGGCTTTAATTTGCATTTCTCTGGTGGCTAGTTCAAATATCTCTTGATCATTTTAACTGACCTTTTAATGAACTTTATTTTTAAATTTAGTACTTTATCTTTTCTATTTCTTTGATTTGTAGGATTGCTTTACTCATATAGGCTATAAATCATATGTCACTTTTGTGCTTTATAAATATCTCCTAGTCTGATGCCTGTTTTTATAGTATCTTTTTATATTATTATATATTGTTTTATTTATATTATTATTTTCTATTTAAGCTTATTATCAATATTTTTTGCTAGGAGGCTTGTGTTTTTATGTATTGATTAAAATTCATCCTAACCCCAAGGGCATAAAGATATTTTCTTACATTTCCTTTTAAAACATATAAATTTTTACTTTCCCTTGTATATTTTATTTTACATGGCATTGATAATAGATTCCAAATTTACTTTTTTCCTCTTTGTAGTTTCAGTGTTCCTAAGCAATAGCACAGCTTCCCCACATCTTTTATCATATACAGATCCACCTTGATCCAAGTCACTATCCCTCCTGGATTACTACAACATCTTCCTAAGTGTTTCCCTGATTTGGCTTTTGATATCAATGTTCTAGACCCACACTAGTTGAGAGAGTGATCATTTTAAAAATGTAAGTCTGATCATTATTATCTCTCAGTTCAAAATTTGTCAGTGCTTTTCCACTGCAATCAAAGTCAATGTCTTTATGACTTGCAAGTCTCCACATAATCTGCTTTCTTCCTTTATTATTTTTCCAACATCGTTTCTTACTTCTTCCTTCTGGCTTCTCATTATCTTGACTAGGCCAGTTATGTCTGCAGCACAGATCCTTTGTAGTCATTCCTTCTGCCTGTAATAGACTTCTTTTCAGTATCTGCCTGGCCATCACCCTTGCATTCTCAGGATTTTACTCAAGTGCCCCTTTGTTAAGTAAGCACTCCTTTATAACACTGAGTAAAAAACATTCAGTTTCTCTTAACACTTCCTTCCTTCCTTTCTTTTTCCTAACATTTAGCACTATTGAACATGCAATGTATTTTCTCATTTCATTTGTTTTCTCTCATATTACAGCAATGATTCAAAACATCAGGTCTTTAAAATATCTCTTTTGGGAAGCAGCCAGCCATGCCCCTACATACCCACTGGCCACTGGGGGAGTCCTGGTGTAACTGCACAGGTCTATAGAAGCCCACCCCATGCCCCTCTACATCCCTAGGAACCTAGGATTGGAGAAACTCAGGTGCCTGCCCCATTTCCCTACACTGTGGACAGGCAGCCAATGCAGGAAGCACCTGGGGACCCCAAAACCTGCTCATCTGGAGGAGCCCAGGAAAATGTCAAGATGAAAGAGCAAAATGCAATCTCAGACCTCTGGCCCACACAGAACAAGGCCAGAATACATAAACATAGAAGAAATTGGAAGTTTCACAACTGAAATTTCTGAACTGATACCAGCTGAATTCAAGAAACAACTTTGTGAGGCTGTAAAATAAATCAGATCAGTAATTATTTCTCAGGTAAAAGAAGAAATGACAAACAATGAAAAAATTGTTGAGCACATCTAAAGAAGACATAGATAATAAAAAAGAGGAGCATAGGAAAATAATGGAATGAAAAATATAGGAAACAATTAGAATGCATGAAACAATTCAAAGAGATATCCAGGAAATTAAAAATTCCTCTGAAAACTCCCAAAGCCACTTGAACAAGGCTGAAGATAGACTTTCAGACCTTGAAGACAGGATTTCAGCTAGCAATTGTGAAAAGAAAGTACTCTTAAAAATAATAAGAAACCAGTAAATAACAGTTCAACTTCTGCAAGATGATGCAAAGAAAATAATATAAGGCTTATCAGTGTCAGTTAAAATGCAAGGGTCAACACAAATAACATAAAAATAGTAGACTATTTACAGAAGAAATAACAGAAAACTTCCCAAGCATGGGAAAAGAACCTGACATATAGATAAGTGAGGCATATAAACTCCAACTAGCCATAATCAAAATAAATCTACACCCAGCCATATAATAAAGATCCCAGAAATTCAGCACAAGAACAGACTTTTCAAAATTTATTTAAGAGAAAAAAGACATAGAAAAGAAAAACAAAAAGCAAAAGAGACAAATGAACAACAACAACAAACCCAAAACAATAACAGTATAGGTTTTCAAAACAAGGCAATAGGAATTTAACAGTGATTGTAATATTGCATGCTGTTACCTTCAAAAGGGTCACTTACATTATAAGATATAAACATGTAAAATTGATCTAATCATATGAGTATTAAACTGTTCTTTTTTTAAAGAACAATATTAAAGCTGTTAGAGAAAAGAAATGGATCATTTATAAAGGCAAACTCATCAGAATTATAACAGACTTCTCAACACAAAACATGAAGACAAGAAAAGCTTAGAATGAAGTATTTGAAATCCTGAAAGAAAACAACTTCCAATTCAGATTGATGTACCCTGGAAAAAACTGTCTTTCAGAATTAATGGAGAAATAACATACTTCCATGACAAAGAACAATTGAAGAAATTCATAACCACAAACCAACCCTATGAAAAGTACTGAAGGATATTCTAGAAAGAGAAAAATGACCACGATTCTAAGAACAAGAACCGAAAGAAATCACCAAACAAGGCAAGTGATTAAACAAAGGTGAAAAATAGGAACAGGAACCAACAGGAAAATAACATGACAAAGATAAGCCAATACATGTCAGTAATAACCATTAATGGAAGTGGTCTCAATTCACCAAAGAAAAAGAAGAAGAAGAAGAAGAAGAAGAAGAAGAAGAAGAAGAAGAAGAAGAAGAAAAAGAAGAAGAAGAAGAAGAAGAAGAAGAAGAAGAAGAAGAAGAAGAAGAAGAAAAAAAAGAAGAAGAAGAAGAAGAAAAAGAAGAAGAAACAGGCAACATGGATCAAGAAACAAATTCCATCAGTATGCTATATATAAGAAACAATATTTAACTCAAAGGGAAATTCATAGACTAAAGTCAAAGGAGAGAAAACAATACTCCATGAGACAGGAACCCAGAAAAAAGCAGGGGTAGCTTGCCCATCAATTGCAAAATGAACACAAAACATATGGTATTTTTATATAGTGAAGAGCTACTCAGCTATAAAGGATAATCTCAAGGCTTTTGTAGGTATATAGATGCCACTTGAGGTCATGCTCAAGGGTGAAATGATTCAGACTCACATCGGTGAACACTGTGTTGTCTCCTTAGTATAAAAAACTGAAGGAGTTAGTGGGATCCAAAATGTACAATAGTATTGTGAAAGCGAATGTGGAGGAAGTAGCTAAAAAGGGGAAGAACAACTGGGATGGGGGAAAGGAGAAAAGAAAGAAAGAAGGGAAACAATTATCTATATCTGTATCTATATCTATATCTATATCTATATCTATATCTATATCTATATCTATATCTATATCATCTATCTATATATATATAATGGATAATTGTACTACTAATTTCTGTTATCCCAACAAAAAATGGTTTTTACTTTCATTGTTTGACAATTTTTTTCATGAATCTATGTGGTAATCTAGACAACTACTTTGTTTTTCTTTTTTTCATTTAGAGAAAAGAAACAGAAAAAACGGCAGAAATAATACAGAATTTAAAAAAAGTAAGAAATCACTAGTTGATAAATTATATATTGTTATCTTAGAAGTAGATGTTCAAGTTACAAAATCAAAGCATAAAAAGTGGACAATCAAACAATGACAGTACAAATTATTCCATTTGATGAACTAACAAAAACTTAGTAGTATGGTTATCTATCTTCCACACTTAAACATACATTCAATCATATCCTTTAGAGCACTTTCTTTCTGTTTCATTATTGCAATATCTATTATACATTTTGGATCTTACTACTCTTTCAGTTTTTTATTATTATTTTTTATACCAGAGAGACAATACAATATTTACAAATGTGAGTCTGATTTACTTCACTTATGAAGATAGTCTCAGCAGTCTAGCTGGATACATTTATGGATATAACTGATATGTACTGGCTCAATTTTGTCATATTATTTTCCTACTGTTGGTTTTCTGCTTTTTCCCCTTAATTGTTTATCCTGTCTGGTGGTTTCTTTCTGTTGTTGTTCTGGAAATTGTAGTCATTTTTTGTCTCTATCTAGTATGTCTTTCATTACTCTTTCTAGGGTTGGTTTGGTGGACATGAATTTCTTCAGTTGTTATTTGTCATGGAAGTATCTTTTTTCTCCATTAAATTTGAAAGACCTTTTGCTGGGTAAATCAGTCTGGGTTGAAATATGTTTTCTTTCAGGCCTTGAAATACTTCTCCCCATTTGTCTTAACTTGAGGGTTTGCATTGAAAAATCTGCTGTGATTCTAATGGGCTTTCCTTGATAGGTGTCTTTTCTCCAACAGCTTTTAATATTTTGTCTTTATGCTGTATATCTGGGATCTTAATTATTGTATGTCTAGGTGTAGATTTATGTTGGTTCTGACTGTTTGGCATTCTATATGCCTCACTTACCTGCATATCAGATTCTTTCCCCATGTTTAGGAAAATTTCCTCTATTTCTTCTGTAAATAGCATACCAATGTCATTTGTGTTGACTCCTGCATCTTCATTGATGCCTATTAATCTTATATTGTTTTTCTTGGCATCATCTTTAAGCTGTTGAATGTCATTTCATGCTGCCTTGTTATTTTTAAGTTTTATCCTTTCATGATTGCTAGCTGTGGTCCTGTCCTCAAGGTCCAAAATTCTATCCTCAGCTTCATTTAAACAGTAGAAATTTTTATTTCTTAGATATCTCTTTGAATTTGTTTCATGCATTCTACTTGTTTTCTATATTGTTCATTCAAGGTTTCAATCTGTTTCCCATGCTCCTGCACTTTTTATCTATGTCTTCTCTAGCTGTGCTGAGCAACTTCTTTAGTAAGGTTGTCATTTCTGTCTTTACATGAGAAACTATTTCTAATTTCATTTCCTCTATAGCCTCATGGATTTGTTCCTTTATTTCGCTTGCCATCTTTTCAGAGATTTCAGGTATATGACTTTTAAAGTCCTCTATTTCAGTGTCTCCTGTACTTGCTCCTAATGGACTGGGTGTTTGAGATTGCATTTTGCTTTTTCATTTTGTCATTTTTACCTTTGGGCTAATATTTGGTGTTTCAATCCCTTGACTGTCGGTAGGGCGTATGTTAGGGTCCTGCTGCGTGGTTGATATTTGTCCAGTTGCTGGGTACCACAATGCAGAGGAGGGCCAGTCACCTGTATTTCTCCTGCAGGGCCTGTTGGGTGGGTCCTATATTCTTCCTAGGAAGAATATTCTTCCTTCTTCCTAGTCAGCCTAGGAGTATTGATATAAGTCATCCCTTAGTTCCTGCTGTTACTATGTCTTCAGGTTGTTCCAGGCCACCAGATCTCCCTGAGTGTAGTGTTTGTCTTGGCTGGGACACTACTGTGTCACTGGGTGTCTCATAAGCCCTTTTAATTTTCTCTAGGTTGGGGGAGGTATTACTGGCATACTCCTAAACCCATCTTATGCTCTCTGTATGGAGGAAGGACTCACCCACACTCTCGACAGGTTCACCAAAGTCCTGTAGCTGGAGGGGACTTTGCTACTGCTCCTGTTTACACACTGAAGACCTCTATTTTTGGAGCAAACTGATCACACTGATGGAAGCTTGCTGAGGTCCTCCATTTGGATGAGGAGTTACTGAGTCTCCCATCAACCCAGCAAGGTTAATATTTGGCCCAAGATTCTGGGAGCAGGAGGGGCAGCCAAAGATCAACAGCAATAATAGGGCTAGCATGTGGGGAGGTCCCTGAGGGTGGAAGGGCAGGCATGGAAGCAGCCATCCTCCAAGGTGGAGGTCTGGGGTCTGAGGATGGGGTGGCCTAAACAACTACTTTGAAGACAACATTATGCAGCATGTTAACCATTGTTAGTCCTCTATTACCTTGTTTTGAAATTCTGTATCATCATCTCTATTATTTTTTTTCTTCTTTTTTTCATTAAAAAATCTCTTTCATCTCTACTTGGACTGTTTAACTCCTTCCTTTAAAGTAGTACTTGAAAAGGAAAGAAAAAACTCAAATTCATGCAATAAGAAATGAGAAAGGTGAAATTACTACAGACTCAGTGGAAATACAGAAGATCATCAACACCTACTTTGAAAACCTCTACTCTCATAGGTTCGATAGCACTGAAGAAATAGACAAATTCCTAGATACATACGAACTACCAAAGCTGGATCAGGAAGATGTAAAACTGC
>PVJX010029116.1:0-23216 GCA_004027295.1 Dolichotis patagonum
TGTTTAATTCTACCCTTTTGATATAATTGCATGTATATTTGCATGGGTAAGATGGATGACCATATTGCTGTTTTTGTCAGATTGTGGAGCAGAACTGTTAACAGTCTCACTGTTTGAATGTCTACTTTACATGTTTTAACTTTGTAAATTGAACAACTATTTCCAAGAAGTCAGTATGTAATTCGTCAAGCAATAATTTCTTAGGTTTTTTTGTTGTTGTTCTTTTCCTTTTTTCCTTGGAATACTGTATTGTTGCTACCTTTTATTTTGTTTTGTTTTGTTTTTTTCTCTTTAAATAAAATTATTTAAATAAAAAAAAAGAAACCACTCACAAAAATAAATACACAGTATTAACCCATTTATAAGCAATGTACAGAAGAGGCAAATTCATAGGACAGAAAGTAGATTGCCTGGATAGAAGAAATAGTGAGGAATGATTGCTAAAAGGTATAGGGTTTCTTTTAGGAATAATGAGAATATTCTGGAATTAAGATAATGATAATTGTTGCATAATTTGGTAACTATTCTGAAAACCATTGAATTGTACTTCAAAGGGGTGAATTTTATATGAATTATATTATAGTTCACTATAGTATATGAACTCAGTAAAACTATTGAAAAAATATATAAATATGCACACATATCTCAGAATGTTTCATTCATAAAACAAGATCAAGACACTATGAGAAAGAAATTAGAAAAACATATCACTGCAATCAGAACACTGAAAACATATCACTGAAAATTAAAGTCTACTGAGATCTAGAGCCAAAGGATTCTCCCAGAACACATCAGAGCAGCTATGAAAATGAAGAAATAAAAGTTGAGATTCAAAGGCTCTGTATAAAAATCCCAAAATCTTCCTTCTAAAAGTGAAAAAAAAAGACTAAAGTGGAATGGGAGGGATACAGCAGCATGCACACGTACACCCACACCTTAAAATATTTGTAGCAAACTTTCTGAATGGCAAAAACAAGAAAAAAATTTTCAACTATTGCATAGAGAGTTCCACTTCCATTCCACCCCTTATAATAGCCCAGGTTGGAATGTTGTTTCACCTTTTCCTTAAAAGCAGGAGAATGAATAACAACCCCTCAAAGTGTGCAGCCAGTGACAATGCCTGGCTCAGTGGGATGGCTCAGGGGACAGCAAGGCTTTGTGCTGATGTCATTGTTGATGGCCTGCAGAAACGCCACAAGATGCCACAGGCTTTTAGTGCTGAGTTTCTTAGTGTTGTTTCCTAGCCCCCAGGGATTCCATTGATATATTCCTTTTTATTTATAGAAAGTAGGTTAATCTATAAATAGGCAATGTAATGTATACTTCAGAGGAGAAAATCTCTTTTTCATGTATTCTCAGCCCACCGGCCCCTAGTGTATGGATTCAGCTTGACATAACCACTGCCATCTTGGATCATAACCACTCAACAACCCTGGCCAGTTTTCCCAGTGTACTATAAATAAGCAAAACGATGACAGTGGTGGGTGGAGCTTTATAACTGGGCCCCCTTGACGCTAGCTGGCATCAAGAGTGTGCCAGGTACAGTCCAGCCTGGATGCAATCACTTTTGTCCTGACTATTCTATACGCCGCTGCTTCTGACACAATTGCAGAGATCCACCTGCCCTTGGTGACAGCCAACACCACACTCCTGTTTGCACTCAATGCGATCCTGGATCTGTCCACCACTTTCTCGAGTTTCGTGGCTGCTTGGGACTGGTTCTCACACCCTGAGACAGTGTTACTCTAGAACACTAGTGATAGCTCTTCCCATAAAAACTTTGGGATTGTGGGGTATAATTTTGAGAGCAAAAGGAAGAATTCTCAGTAATTATGCATAGATCGAAGGTGAGACCTGTTCTGGGAGGGGCACCTCACTCACTGCAAATGTGTGTGTGTCCCTTAAAAGAAATCATGGCAAACCAAGACAGCCACAGTGAAGTGTTGAGGAAGGCACTTTGGAGCCAAGACAGACTGGGTTTTTGTCCTAGTTCATCAGTTACTTCAGCAACCAACCATACATTGAGGCACACCTGTGCCTCAATTTTCTCCTCTGGAAAACCAGAATATCTTACCTAAAATTATTTTAAGAAACAGGAATAAGATAAGAACATACGATCAGTGCTACAATTTGTAATAGCTAAATCTTGGAAACAACCAAAATGTCCATCAACTGCAGAGTGGATGAAAAATGTGTGGTATTTTTATACAATGGAATATTACCCAGCTATAACAAAGGATGATCTTGAGGCTTTTATAGGTAAATGGAGGCAATTTGAGACTATCCTCATAAGTGAAATAAATCAGATTCACATTTTTAAATTTCATATTGTCTCTCTAGTGTAAAAAAAATAACATAAAACTGAAAGAGTAATAAGATCCAATATATACAATAGATATTGTAATAATGAAAGGGAAAGAAAGTGCCCAAAAGGAAAGAACAACTTGTAGGTATACACATATAACTGTATGTATGTTTAAGTGTACAAGACAACCATACTATGAATTCTCTGTTAGTTCATCAAAAGAAATGGTTTGAGGCCAGGATTTAGCTCAGCGGCATAAACGCCTGCCATGAGTTCAATCCCTGGTACCAAAAAAAAAAAGAATCTATTATTTTGAGCTGGGCATGGTGGCTCACACCTGTAAATCCCAGCACTCAGGGGCTGGGGCAGGAGGATTGTTGCAAGTTTGAGACCAGCCTAGGCTGGGCTAGGGTACAAAGGTTTTTTCTGTTTTGCTTTAAAAAAAGATCAGTGCTACAAAAATGTTTGTTAAAGTAAAAAACATAAAAGTTAAGAATAGCAAAAGGATACAACACATCTGAGACTGAATTATCAGTAATATCAGCAAATCTCACTAATAGATTTCAAATAGGCTCATAAAGCAAAACCAAATTCTATGCCATACATACAGCAGACCTAAATCAATGTGCTCCAAAAACTGAAAATAAAATAATGGGCAAAGGCATAATGAGCAAATGCATGAAGCAAGAAGAGATTAGAGCAGCAATACTATGTGAAGCTTTTATGATTTTTAATTATGAATTATGTTGATACACTTATGATAAAAATTAAAATGTTCCTGAAAATAATATAACATAAAAGTAGTAAAAATCATGCTGGTGTCAGATTTCTGATGGAGCCATGTAACACTAATGTTCTAGGACAAAAAGATTCAAATCTAAATTCTATAGAAAGTCTATTTTTCAAAATAAAGAACTCTCAGATATGCAAAGATTTAGCTTGCTGCATACAAATGACAACGATTTCCCAAACTCACAGTAGCTGCACTATACTAAAATTAGAATGAACAATAACGTGCAAATTCATGAAGTCGTCCATACTTTTAAAATATAATTTAAATAATAATTTCTCAAGAATGAACTACAGAAACACACACACACACACACACACACACACACACACCAGAGCATGTAAAATGCAGAGTGAGCAAAGACTCTAGAAAAACTAATTGAATTTAAGTAAAAGTCAATTGCAAAGGGAAAAAAACTCTTTAACAATTTGGAACTAAAGTCAGAGAAGGTAGAAAGTAATAACAGAAAAAAAGGAACCAAAGTTTTCGCCCTCCTTGGCAGTAGAGTCAAGGTAATCTACCTGATGGTGGGAAACTGTGCAATTCACATGGGTGTTAAAACAGTAAGTGAAACTACTAGAAGAAAAGAAATGGGAGGTTTCAGTTGTAAGCTACCTGTGGAGGAAAAATGGAATAAAATAATCCAATCAACCAAAAACAGGTAGAAAGAAGGACAGAATAAAGGGATAGTGGGGTAGAAAAATAGACAACATAAGTAAGATGATATGAGAATGGGTCCAAATGTAGTGAAAATCTGGGTGAAAGATCACTGTTTTTTTAGAAATGGAAATTTAAATTCACCAGCTATTTTTTAGGGGCATGTCTCAAATAAGACAACAGAAAGAATGGAGATAACTGTACAAGAAAAAAACACCAAGTAATTCTTAGAATCAGGAAAAAAAAACAGAACTTCAGGCAAATGCAGTAAAGGGACAAAAAGGGATTTTTTTCCAGGGAGATGTAATACGTGAATTTTGGAGCATTTCTAATAACACAGCTTTCAGGAAATGTGATGAATATAAAGAAAACAGAATATTTGAAAAGCCTAATTAACAAGTTGGATCGAATAGATATAACACAGAACTCTGAACTCCATAAAGAACATTTTTCTCAAACACTCAGTAACCATCATGAAAGAAAACTGATCATGTACTAAGTAATAAGGAAAATCTCAACAACTCCCATGAAGCAAAAATCATGTAGGCCATATAGACTGATCACAGTGAAATACAATTAAATTCATCATCAAAATGATAGACAAAAACAGTCCATAGACTTAGAAACTTTAAATAACTTAAGAATAATTTTTATGTTTAGGAGAAAAATTAGTAACAAAGAACTTACAAACTATTTAGAAATGAATGACAGATCATTTTAAAACCTTGTACAGAACCTAGGCAAAAACTTAAATGCATACTATGACCCTTCTCTTCCACCACTTAGTATCTTCCTCAAAGAACAGTTCCACTGTGCACAATAAAAAAATGCAAAGGTTTTGACTTTGTTGTGGTCAGCCATTCCCTTATTGCTGGACACAGATTCTTCCAGATCAGTAGACCACCATACTATGGGATACCATGCAACAGTTAAAATTAAAGAGTTACATGTATTGAGATGGAAAATCTCTTAAGATATGAAATAAGCAAAGTGCAGAAAAATTAAAAAGGTAAGATGTGTTTTATGTTAAAATAATTTTTTAAAAAATTATGACATATGTATCTCTACAGGTACATATCTGTTTATCAGTGTCAGGAAGGAGAAGTGTGCTACTTTTCAGAAAAGAAACAGGATGGAGGAACGATTGAGGAGACATTCAGCTCACTGCCCTGTTTTAGTTTTTCTTTTTTTTTTTCTTTTTCCATATCAGACAGTTACCTATTTACTATTTGTGTAGTAAAAGAAAACTTATCTATGTGAATGATTCGAAGATGGTTGTACATGACTCTTCTCTTACAGATGAATTTTGCAGGAAACATTCAGTCACCTTAAAAAATTTCTTCCCATGCCAATTTTTATTGATAAAGCATCTTCTTTTAATTTAGACCCTGGGGCAGGTGATAACATTAGATGATTTTTATTAATGTATTTCATTAGATATATTATTCCACATTTCTAAATTATCAGACTAAAAATCAGCAGAAAGAGCCAACTGACTTAAATGAAGCTCAAGTTTTAAAATCCCATTTATTGTTCAAGAATTGGGTTCTGTCACCTCCAAAATAAATCTTCAAAGCCCTTATGTACATCAGTGTTAACATATTTTAAACGTCTGTACCACAGGTTCAGCCTTAAACACAAGGGTCTCTTTCAAAAAAAAAAAAAAGATTTATCTATATTATTAGCAGAGCAAGTCAGGGACCCCAATTGTAAAGTACAAATATATGAAAGAAAATAAAATGTAACATGATGAAAGTGCAAGGCAAAAAGTGCATAACCTATTTCTCTAACTGTACAACAAAATATTAAAATAACTCTCAGATACATTGGCAGTTAAGGGAAGGGGTGATGAATAAAAAAGTTACTCTAATTTAAACAAAATTAATAAAGAAATGTTCTGCATGGTTTTTTCCCTGTTTCTACTTCTAATCATTTATCATGCAAATGAAAGCAGTAATGGAAAATGTAAAGAAAACAAATTCTGCAATATACTGAAACCCGTATCCAGCAAGAGATAAGATTGAATATCAGAAGGAAAGGGTCTGAAAATTAGCTGTCTGTATAATAACTGGGAGGGAAAACGGTTTTATTTAGCCTAGAGGGATTTTTTGTAGCAAACTGACTAAATTAAAATCCAGTCTATTAAATCCAGTATCATACTAGAAAATGCCTTTTCCTTGCACTTTTAGATAAATTTTCATTGATCTCATTTTATGCATGATTACATTTTTAATGAGTTGTGCAATATTTCCAGGCTAATTTTAAATTCTCTCTCTCCTCTCACCCCCTCCACTTACGGCTTGCTGGATTAACATTTCTGATAAATTGTTGGACCAGAAAGAAGGAACATTACCAAGATGAAATAAATTACTTCCATTTTTTGCAGCTCTAAAATGATAATAAGAGAATACAAATGCCCAGTGTCTAATTATGCCACATCTTCCAATTCATTTCACAAAAACAATTATTTTATTTTTATGTAATAGGCATGTTACCTTGTATTTATTATAAATAACCTTGCCCGGTGCATAGTCTATTAGAACAAAAAGAATTTCATCCCAACATTGACCAAGTAAATTTGGTATATGATCATCTTAAAAAGAAAAAGCACTCATAAACTAAAGAATATGGAGACAACTACAAAATCTACATGCATTTTGGAATGGTTATTTAAGAGAGAGACTGACTTTGCTTAAAAGTAGTTTTTGAAACAAATAAAAATAATAATATGCATAAATTCTTTAGAAGACACATTGCTATTGGGGCAGAGATAGGAGAGTTCCTTGAATATAATCTCCCACACTGGGAAAGAAAGGGCATAACTTTGTTGTGTTTTCAAACCTACATGGCAAGAAGAGAGAAGACTTGGTGAAAGTCACCAGAATGCCATCCACTGATCAATAAAAGAAGTCAGAAACCATTAAAGTTAGGACTCATGGCCAAGATTATTTTAAGAGACGTTTTGGTTCTGTTTGTTTGTTTTGGGGTGTATGCATGTAGCACTGAAGATTGAACCCAAGCGCATTCTATCACTGACTACCTCCTCATCCCACTTTATTTTTTATTTTGAGAGAGGGTCTCCCTAAATTCCTAAATTGCCAGGGCTGGGCTCCAGTTTCAATCCTGCTACATCAGGCTTTGAGAGGTGGGACTGCAAGCATTCACCACCGCACTCAGCTTTTCATAAGAGTTGTACATCCGTGCTTCCTCCGTGTTATCCTGACTTGTTTTTATACTTTCTTATTTGATTTTTTGCAATGCCTAAGAGCAAAACTTTGTACACATTAAGCTTTCTAATTCAAAGACAAATCATCACCTTGATTAGCTTGAGAGCCCCCAGAGAATTAGTAAGGCACCCTTCCAGTGTGTCTGAGTGGGTCGCAGAGATGTGGCCTCGGGGACTATACAGCGTCTGACTTCCAGCCTCTTCCTCTCTGGTTCTCTTACCCTGTGCTCTGCTTCCCAGCTGTCCTGCGCTGAGCAACTCTGCTCCACGTCCCATGACAGCTCTGCCTTGGAGCCAGCCCATCGTGGCCTGAAGCCTCTGACGCCACAAGCAAAAATAAATCACACCTCATTTCAGTATGTATGTCAGGAATTTGATCTCAGCAACAGAAAGCTGACTAATACAGAAGATTAAACAAAATAAAACGCAGCTCTTGCTTGTAAGAGAGGTAGTATGGGCCTTGAAAGACTAAAAATAAGCATATGAGAAGAGATTTGCCACAAAAATGCTATCTAGAAGAAAACTAGTTTAAATAAAATATAAACAGGGTGGTGGTAATTCTAGTAGTAAATAAATAGGGTGGCGATTTTAGCAGTTTTTTAGTAATTTTGATGTCAAGTAAAAAAGCAAAAGATTCAAAGGAATGACAGGAAAAATTCATAAGACTATAAATAGTACATATTTATGCATTACATATATATAGTCATCTGAGTACACACACATTATTTCTTACAATGAAGTTCTGCTGGTGATTGTTTCATTCTTATAATTAATCCTATGTCTGGTGATTTTTTTCATTCATAAAATCTTTTGCATTACTATAATTGACCTGTATCATAAAATAGTGTTTAAAAGAGAATGAAAGGATATTGCAAATGAAGAAAAAGCCCTGGAAATAAAACTTATCCCCAAAAACTTTTTTAAAAAAATCAGATCTCTTTTAAAAATAATTAACTGTTGATAACAAAAATCACAGCTTTGTATTACAGAGATTTTAACATATATATAAATTAAACGTATGACAACTGCAGCTCAAAAGCCAGGACAGGAATGAGAGATGAAGAATATCTAATATTGTAAGGTTCTTACATTATAAGCAGAAAAAAATCATGTGACTATACATACATTATACTTAATACGTATAATACAAACTCCTAAGCAATGAACAAAAAAAAAAAAACACTAAACTAAACAAAGCTGGCAATTCAACAAAGGAGATAAAAATACAATTAAAAATAATAATCTAAAATAACATAAAACAAGACAATACAGGAAACACAGAAAGGATATATAAAAACAAATAGAAGTATGATTTTGAAATGCAATCATATCAACCACCATACTGAATGTAAATGGTCTAATATCCCAAATAGAAGGCAGTGATTATCAGGTAAAGAGAAGGAGGAGAAGAAAAACCCAACACTCCCTGCTGCCAAAAATTTTTTGGAAAGATTAAAAGTAGTTAGTGTGGGGAGCCATATGCAGGCTGCTGGGGGATAACAAGGTGCCAAACCCTTTCCCCGTGAGTCAGCATCATTCACAAACTGCAGGGGAGGAGAACAAGAAGCCAACAAGAAGCTAAGCCCTCCTTGCAAGTCAGTGCCATGTGTGGACTGCTGGGGGGAGAACTAGATGCCAGCCCCCCCCCCAGCACATGGGTTGGGAGACAAGAAGAGCCAAGGTCCCTGCCCCTCCTGTAAGTGACCAGCTGATCCAGAGAAACACAGGCTGCAATGATAGCCATTGAGGTAAAAGCAGACTTAATCTTGTAGTGTTTAACGTTTCACTGACTTTGCAAGCCTAAAGCTGGTAGTCTGATCACCTATTCAGAGGATAACAATACACAATGTAGCATCTATGGGAAACGCCTTCTGAAGGTGGTAGCCATTCTTAATTTCCTATTATCTTCTTTTGAAATCCTGCATCATTTTCATTGTTTTATTTGGTTGAGTTTTATTCTATTTTGTCTTGTTTGATTTTATTATATCTGATGTCATGGGCAGCTATTTCAAAGATAACAAGCCACTTTGGATTTACTATTATCTTGTTTTGAAGTCCTTTATCGTGTTTATTTTTATTGGTTCTATTCTGTTCTGTTTTGTTTGATTTTTTACTATGTCTGAAGGTATGGGCAGCTATTTTGAAGACAAAAAGAGACATTATGGTAACCATTGTTGATTTTCTGTTATCTTGTTTTGAAGTCCTGTGCCACTTAACCTGTTTCATTTTGATTGGCTTTATTCTGTTTTATTTTGCTTGATTTTATTCACTTTAATATAAAAATTATCAAAACAGTAATAAGTGTGAATTAGGTAAGCTTATCCTATATTAATATAATTTAAAAGAAAATAAAAGCAGTTATATTGCTATCAAAGATTTCACAGCAAAGATAATTTTACAGAAATGAAAAAGAATTTCATAATGATGTAAGATTTAATTCATCATGAAGAAATCATGAACACTTAAGTATTTAGTGAGTTTCAAAACACATGAAGCAAAAACTAAAAGAGCTGTAAAGAGAAATAGAGGAATCTATAATGATAGTCTAAGATTTTTAGTCCCTCAATTATTGATAAAATAAGTAGACAGAAAATTAGTGAAAGCACAGAGTATATGAAAAACATTATTAGCCAACTTGATTTAACTCATACCCATGGACTACTCCATTCAACAATAGCAGAATATACTTTTTTTTCACATACCTATGGTCTATATAAGATCGTATTGAGGGACCATCTGAATTTCTCCTCACTTTCCCATAATCTATCTTCCGTTTTTCTCTTCACTTGAATTTATATACACTTCAGATTTCTCTTATGAGAGAAGCCATGCAACATTTAAGCTTGTAAGTCTGACATATTTCACTTAATGCTATGTTTTCAAGTATACCCGTTTACCTACAAATTCCTCAAATTTATCTTTATTTATGGCAGAGTAGTACTCCATTGTGTTTTTGTGCTGTTTGTCTCTTCTTTGTAAGAGAATTTTTTGTGTCAATATCTTATACTCTGAGTAACTACTTTGAAGATAGCAATACATAGTGTATTAACTATTCAAATTTCCTCATTATTTTGTTGTGAATTGTGTTTTATTTTTTCATGAAATAAAAAAAAGATCATATTGGGAACCATTAAAAAAATCTTAGTAAGGCATTCAGTCCTGGGTGCAAATTGATTCCCAGCACATTAGGGAAGCTTTGAAACATCACTCCCAGCCAATAAGACCACACCCAGCATCCCGAATCACCGGAGGACCCACAGAAGGTCCCCAGAGGCCTAATTGGGCCATGCCTAGCAACCTCCAAGAGGCTAGCAGGTGCCTGCATTTAGTCCTGGGAGCTGAACGTGCATGAGTTGACTCCCAGCACATGGGGGAAGCTTTGGAACATTGCTTGAAACCCAGAAATATAGGAAAATGACAAAATGAAAGAACAAAATGCAATTTCAAACTTCCAGCCCAATCCAAGCAAGCCTAGGAGACATGGACATAAAAGAAAATGTAAGCCATATACCTGAAAATCCTGAAATAATAACAACTGAAGTAAAGAAACAACTCTGGGAAGCTGTAAAAGAACTCAGATCAAAAATAATCTCCCAGGTTAAAGAAATGATAAATGTAATGAAAGCAATGCTGAACACATCTAAAGAAAACATAGTTTAAAAAATTAGAGTAACAAGGCAAAAAGATAATAACTCTGAATGAACAATATAAGAAACAAACAGAATGCATGAAGCATATTCAAAGAGATATAAGGAAATCAAAAATTCCATTGAAAGTTGGCAAACCGCCTTAACAAAAGTGAAGATAGAATTTCAGACCTGAAGATAAGATTGCAGCTAGTGAACAGGAAAGGAAAGATCTTTTACAAATAACAAGGAATCAGGAAATAACAATTCAACAACTGTAAGATGATGCAAAGAAAAACAACATAAGATTGATAGGTATAAATGAAAAAGAAGGTGACAACACAAATGATATCAAGAGGCTATTATATTTTAGCTATTACACAAGTAGTAGCTAAAAATTCCCCAAACATGAGAATGGAAACTGACATACAGATCAGTGAAGCATATAGAACTCCAAATAACCATAACCAAAATAAAACTACACCCAGACATATAATAATCACCATCACAGAAATCCAACATAAGAACAGAATATTAAAAGATGCTAGAGAGAAGAGATAGTTTACCTATAAAGTAAAGCCTATCAGAATCACAGCAGACTTCTCAGCACAAACAAGTCAAGAAGAACATTGAGTGAAGTATTTCAGATCCTAAAAGAAAATTACTTCCAACCCAGATTGATGTACCCTGCAAGTCTGTCCTTCAAAATGGATGGAGAAATAAGATACTTCCATGACAAAGAACAGCTGAACAACTTCATGACCACCAAACCAATCCTGCAAAGAATACTGAAAGACATTCTAGAAAGGCATAGGAAAAAACCACTAGGCAAAGCAAACAATTAAACAGAGTGGAAAGGTAAAGAAGCAACAGCAGAAAGATAACATGTCAAAAGTAAACCAATATATATCAGTTATAACCATTAATGTAAATTGCCTCAACTCACCAATTAAAAGAAACAGACTGGAGAATGGATCAAGAAACAACATCCAACCATATGCTGTATACAAGAAACCCATCTAACCCAAAAGGAAACTCACAGACTGAAAGTCAAAGGATGAAAAACAATAGTCCATGCCACAGGATCCCCCCCCCAAAAAAAGCAGGAGTAGCTATTCTGTTTGCAGACAACATGAAATTCAAACCAAGAATGATCCAAAGAGATAAAGATGGTCACTACATACTAGTTAGGGGAAAACTTCAAGAAGAGATAACAATCTTAAATATATATGCACCAAATTTGGAAGCACCCAGCTATACAAAACAAATATTAACAGAAATGAAAGATCAAATAAACAATAACACAAATTATAACAGGAGACCTTAACACGCCATACGCAAAGGGACAGGTCAACTAGACAGAAAATCAGCAAAGAAATAACAGAACTGAATCACACCTATGAACAAATGGACTTAGTGGATGTATACAGAGTGTTCCACCCAACAACATCAGAATATACATTCTTCTCAGCAGCACATGGAACATTCTCAAAAATAGAGCATATACTAGCCCATAGAACATGCAAAAGAATTGAAATTATCTCATGCATATTATCACATCATAGTGCCATGAAACTAGAAATTAATGACAAAAGAAACTTCAAAACCCCCACAAACACATGGAAATTGAATAATACACTCCTGAGCAATCAGTGGGTCACAGAGGAAATTAAAGAAGAAAATAAACAATACCTACAAGCAAACAAAAAAACAAATATATTTTACCAGAACCTGTGGGACACAATGAAACCAATCCTCAGAGGAAAATTTATTGCAGTGAATTCCCACATCAGGAAAACAGAACAAACACAAATAAACAACCTGATGCTACACCTCAAACATCTAGAAAAAGAAGAGCAAGTCAAGCCCAAAACCAAAAGAAGGGAAGAAATTATAAAGATCAGAGCAGAAATCAATGCAATAGAGACTAAGAAAACAATACAAAGAATCAACGAATCAAAGAGTTGGTTCTTTGAAAGAATAAATAAAATTGATAAGCCCCTAGTCACCTTATTTTAAAAAGGAAAGAAAAAGCTCAAATTCATGCAATAAGGAATGAAAAGGGTGAAATCATTACACACCCTGTGGAAATACAGCAGATCATCAACACCTATTTTGAAAACCTCTACTCTCATAGGCTTGAAAACACAGAAGCAATGGACAGATTCCTAGAAACATATTAATTACCAAAGCTGGGTCAAGAAGATGTAAAACTGCTGAATAACCCAATTTCAATTAATGAAATTAAAAATATAATTAAATCCTTACCAACAAAGAAAAGCCCAGGTCCAGACGGATTCACTGTGGAATTCTACAAGAAATTCAAAGAAGATTTAATGTTGTCACTCCTCAAACTATTCAATGAAATTGAAAAGGAAGCAATTCTCCCTAACTCATTCCTGGAAGCAAATATTACTCTAATACCAAAACCTGAGAAAGACCCAACTAAAAAAGAGAACTACAGGCCAATCTCCCTAATGAACATAGATGCAAAAATTCTCAATAAAATATTGGCAAACAGACTGCAGCAAATCATCAAGAAGATTATGCACCATGACCAATCAGAATTCATCCCAGGAATGCAGGCATGGTTCAACATATGCAAATCAATAAATGTAATCCACCATATCAGAACCAAAAATAAGAACCACATGATCATTTCGATAGATGCAGAAAAGAAATAAGAGAAGCCACACCCTTCATAATAGCATCCAAAAAATGAAATACTTAGAAATCAATCTAACAAAAGAAGCAAAAGACCTATTCAGTGAAAATTATAATACCCTGAAAAAGAAATCCAAGATAACCTCAGAAAATGGAAAGACATCCCTTGTTCATGGATAAGAACAAATATTGTGAAAATGGCCATTCTCCAAAAGTTGTTATACAGATTTAATGCAATACCAATCAAAATACCACTAGCATACCTCAAAGATCTAGAGAAATCACTCCTAAAATTCATCTGGAACCAGAAAAGACCAAAAATAGCAAAGGCAATTCTAAGCAGCAAAGGTAAGGCAGGAGGCATCATCACCCCTGACTTATACTACAAAGCTACTGTAATAAAATCAATATGGTACTGGAATAAAAACAGACCTCAAGATCAATGGAATAGATTAGAAGATACAACTACAAACACACTCAGCCACCTTATCTTTGATAAAGGGGCCTAACATGTTCACTGGAAGAAAGACAGTCTCTTTAATAAATGGTGCTGGAAAAATTGGCTCTCCATTTGCCAAAAACTAAAACTAAAACTAGACCCAATGTAGACCCAAACTATCACCATGTACTAAACTAAAGTCTAAATGGATCAAAGAGCTAAATATTAAAACAGAAACAATAAATCTGTTAGAAGACAAAGTAGGTAGAAATCTTGAAGACATAGCGTAGTAGAGAATTCATGAACAAGAATCAAACCACACGCGAAACACTTCACAGAATCAATAACTGGGATCATGTCCTATTAAGCAGTTTTTGCATGTTGAAAGAAATCTCCAGCATAATGAAAAGAAAACCCACAATTTGGGAAAAAATCTTAGTGAACTGTCCCTCAGACAAAGGACTTCTGTCTAGAACACATAAAGAATTTTTAAAAATCAGACCCCTGAAATTCAGGGACCCAATCCAAAAATGGGCATCTAAGATGAATACACAGTTCTCAGATGGAGAAATACAAATGGCAAATAAATACATGAAAAAATGTTCAGCATCATTGGTCATTAGAGAAATGCAAATTAAAACACACTGAGATTCCATCTCACTCCAGAAAGAATGGCCAAGATAAAGAAACTATCACAAAAAAATGCTGGAGAGGCTGTGGGGGAAAAGGAACTTTTCTGCACTGTTGGTGGGAGTGCAGACTGGTGCAACCACTGTGGAGGTCAGTCTGGAGGTTCCTCAAAAAGCTGGGATTGGAAGTCCCATTTGACCCAGCTATTCCACTTCTAGGCATATTCCCAGAAGAACTGAAAATATCATACCACAGGGATATATGTGCACCCACGTTTATAGCAGCACAACCTGTAATAGCCAGATCTTGGAAACAACTAAGTGCCCATCAACTGAGGAATGGATAAAAAAGTGGAGGTATTCTTATACAATGGAGTACTACTCAGCTATAAAGAATGATCACATTAAGATATTTATAAGTAAATGGATGCAACTTGAGACCATACTCATGAGTGAAATAAATCAAACTCAAATGTGTAAATACCATATAGTCTCCCTAGTATAAGAAATGGTAAGAGTACATAAGATACAAAAAACTCAATGAATACTGCAAAAAGATGAAAGAATCTGCTTAAAGGGGAAAAAATAATATCTCAGGGAAAATGAGGAAAAAGAAAAAAGAAGGCAAAAATATCTAAAATTATATACACACACTTAGGATAGCTAAGATGATTGTGCTACAAATTATACAATTTCTTGGAACAAAAAGTCAACATTCATAGGATTGGAACAATTGTACATATTATTGTATGGTGATCTCAGGAACTCCTGAAGATCATTATGTAAAATAATTTTATGGTAATCATGGTTTCCTATTATATTGCTTTGAAGTCATAATGCTTTCATTCATTGGTTTGATTGGTTTTATTCTGTTTTCTTTGATTTTATTTTGTTTGATGGTATGAACAGCTATTTTGAAGAAAACAAGACATTATAGCAACCATTACTGATTTAATATCATCCTGTTTTGAAGTCCTACCATGCTTTTGTCCTTCTGTTTTGATTGGGTCTATCCTGTTTTGTCTTACTTGATTTTATTATGTGTGATGGTATAAACAAATTTTTTAAGGAAAATGAGATATTATAGTAGCCATTGTTCATTTCCTCTTATTTGGTTTTGAAGTCTTATAGTGCTTTCATTCTCTTGAATGGTTTTATACTACTTTGTTATGCTTGATATTATTGTGTGTGAAGGTATGCTCAACTATTTCAAAAAAGAGACATTATGGTAGCTACTGTTGATATCCAGTTGTATTGTTTTCGTGAAGTACTGTGTTGCTTGCATTGTTCTGTTCTGATTTGCTTTGTTCTGTTCTCTTTTGTTTTATTCTCTTTAAAGTAAAAAAAAATTTTAAACATTATTATAAAGAGCAGATGTAAAGAATTTGAAAACAAGTCATACCTTGTAAAATACATATATCAGATGCTAGTCCAACTCTTAGCCTAGCATGCAAGTTGCCATACCTCAACCTCACTTTCAAGTCATATTTTGCTTTACTGCTTTGTCATTGGCAATGTTCCACAAATAGAGCTATGTGTCTCAAATCTTCTCCCTTTTGCTCATGCATTTTCTCCCCAAAGAACGGCATTTCATGCTCAAGACTATTAAAATCCTATCCTTCCAAGTACAGTTCAAAAAAAACTTAGTAAATTAAAAAGCATTCAAGTTATGCAAAGTATTTTTCTGTGTTGAAATTAAATTTAAAAAAGAAACAATAGAATGAACTTTGAAAAAGTCCCAAATGTTGGGAAATTGAATATATTTCATTATAATTCATAGATAAAGAAATCAAGCTGTTAATATGCACTTAAGATAATAAAAAAAGTACATATAAAATAAATAAATGAATCTGATACCAGCAAAAAACATTAAATTTTTTAAAAAGGGGTGAAGGAAAAGGAAAAAAATTGAGAAGTATTATGTATCTATATCAATTCCCTACAGTGAATATAATCATTATGCACTATAAACATGTACTAATAAAAGTAAAAAATTTAAAAAGAAAGAAATTAAGACATATGAAGTATTTTAAATTGAGCAAAAATGAAAACATCACAATTTGAGGGTGTATTTCCATACTGTATTTCTTATAATCAGAATTTTCTCCTGAGACAAGGCTGGTAACTACATTTAGGGAGTATACCCAGTATTTTAAATCTAAGATACAGCACAAATTTTAAGCTTGAGTGAAAATCTCCATACTGTCATTGAAACAAAGGAATAGCATCAATGTCACTGCCCAACTCTCCCCAACTGCCATGAGGTCAACTTTTTACAGTCTTTTCTAGTCTTCTATTTGTCCTCTCTGAAAAATAATAAACTTGTGGTACTTAAATGCCCAACTCTTACCAATTTCTAAATTTATTAGTCATTTTCATTACAGAAACAGATTTCAAAGAATTAGAGAGTTATGATAAAAACCCAAAGGCCAAGATTGAGCAATTCAGCTCTTTTTAATGATGGTGAACAGTAAATACATGACCAGAAATATAAAATATTAACATCAAAGTGAAATACAGAAAGTCACAGAAAGTACTAATGGCCTAAGGAATTGTAGACTGTAACGTTCACAAGAGAACACGACAAGAATCCAGGGCTCGAGAGAATAAAAGCCAGCCTTATATTGCATTTGTTTAATAAGTCACTGAAAAATTCTCTGTAGTCTGGACAGTCAGAGCCTAAGACTTCAGGAGTGAAAATGTAATTAAGATATGCTAATGCTGGCCAAGAAAAGTCTAAGCCTTCTGTACCACTCAGGTGGGTAACACGTGAACACAGGAAGAAGATTTTCTCCTTAAATAGGGAAGGGACATTACGGAACTGCAGAAGTCCTAAAAATTGGCTCTGCTTTTAGAGAAGCCGTAAATCAGGGAGCTTAGGGGAAGCTTCCATTAATGGAGACAACTCATAGACCTTGGCCTGGTTTGTGTACTGAGAACACAAAATGCAGAAGCAAAATTCAGGGAAATCCACAAATCTGGTACAGATGGATGTGAGAGAAATTTCAAATAGAAACTCTAGAGTGGATGTGAGAGGGGAAAAATGTCATGTTCCAGTGCAAAGCACCAACTTTAAAATGAGAAACCTCCAGTTTCTAATGCCAGTTCTGCCACTTTCTAAACTTTGAGAATTTAGGACCTTAGGCAAGTTTCTGGTTTACTCAAAGCATCGGTTTTAAAAAGTCAAGAATAGCAATCTCTTCCTCAGAGGCTCATGTAAGTATTTGCTCATGTACATAAATAACTAAATTTAGTGCTGAGTATATATGAAGGCCTGACCTAAACAGTACTATTTTTTCCTTTTTTGGTGCTGGAGATGGAACCCAGGGCTTTGCACATGTTAAGCAAGAGTTCTACCGATGAACTAAGTCCCTAGCCCTAAGCAGTGCCAATTAAAGATAATTCAGAGTTCTTTTCCTGAAGAGCCAGAAATTGCTGACTAAAACTGGGAAATGAATATAAGATTATTTTTACAAAAGGAGTTGCAGATACATGAGAAAACCTAATTTACAAAAATTAGAATTAAATTGTATTGTTTTTAACTACATAATAAGGCTATGTTAGGCCTTCCCCAAAGATGATCACCATCAATTCCTTCTTTCAGTGAGTGTGTCACACACACACATACACACACACACACACACACACACACACCCCAAGGAGAGTCTGCCTGACTTCCCTTTAATGTGGGTCAGCCCTGTAACTTGGGTAGAAGCAACTTTGTGTCAGATACAGTTCTAGCCTTTTAGAGGGTTATTGTTGCTATTTTCTCTCTAGAACTCAGTTGAGATGTAAGCATTTTGACTCACCGAGGCCACCATGGTAGTAGGAGACCCGAGTATGCCTCATGAGAAGGGCACATGGAAAGACATCAAAGTATAAGACACCTGAGTGAAGGTTTCTTGGCGTTTCCAGCCCAGGCAAGATGACAATTGAGTGCAAGCAAGTAAATAAACCTAGTGGGCACCTGCGAGGCAGAAAAACCACTTAGCTGAGTCCCATCAGGCCACAAAATTATGAGGAAAAGTAATCATTTTTTGTTTGTTTTAGGCAATTGACTACTAAACAGAAACTAAATTTGCCAACTGTATTTCCCTGGAGCCTAAGAGTATCATAAACTTCTAATCAAACTGGCTTTCCTCTTCCTCGTTTAAGAAATTATTGGTGTGTGCACTGGGAGCTCTGATTCCCAAAAAGTCTTCTTTGAAGAACCCCTAATTCCCTGGTTACCTGCTCTGAAAAAGGGGTACAACCTACAAAAACAGCCAGAACACCTCTCCTAGAAGGGTGATTCTCTCCTTCTTACACATGGAAGAATTTTTTTTAACTTTGTCAGAGCCCATAGAAAAACAACTTGCGATTTATGTCTCACTTTCAGGAAAGCCAAATTTATTACCAAAAACCACTTTGCTAATATTTTTTCTGTCTCTATATAGAATTGATATTTAAGACACAACCATAATCAAGCTTTTCAAATGCATAACTTCATTGGGATTTGATTTATGGCTTAAAAATATGTTGGACTCAGGGTTTTTTCCTCTCTTTTGTGAATAGTAAATTAATTACTGTAGCTACTGGCCAGTGCTATGATGCTAGGAAATGATTCTAAAAACACAAGATAATTCAATAGACATAGAGTCCTTGAAATGTTTCCATTTCTCCTTTGTTTGTCATTTTCTTTCTTCCTTTAAAGTACAAGCTTTTCTTAGTCTTTAAATGACTTGGCAATATTATTACCACCTTCAATTGATTATGAAATAAAAAGAAGCTTTTCCAACATCTTCCCCAAAATTTCTTCCTTGAGTCTCCCATTTCCCACATGCTATAGCCAAAGACTGCATGAAACATAATTCTGGACATAAACACTTTCTAGGGCTTCAATAACATGAACTCACCTCAATTAATCACAAGAAAATAATTCTCTGATTTGTTGTGACCTTACTAAAGTCACCACACCTCTTCCTAGTCACAGTTCTAAGACAGTTACTTACCAGTTCATTCCTCTTACTCTGTCATTTATCTCCATAAAACAAAGTAAGTTCTAAATTAATCGAAGTATAAGTAGCAGTTTCTAAAAGTCAAGCCAGGAAGACTTAATTTGTGATCTTATTCCGACCTGTTTTTATACTCAAAGTAGCACTCATTTCTACACACATCTTCCCAAGATTATGAAAGCTATGACCTTGGTTCTTAAATGATAGAAACCAAAAGAAGAAGAAAACTAAGAGAAATTCAGTAATTAAAAAAAATTAATGAAGCCACTCACATTCTGAATTTTAGGAATATAAAGATCAAGTAATCTCAGTCTTTAGGGTGATGGTGGAGTGGGGGAGGGGCAGATTCTGAGCAACAAACAACGTAAAATACTGTAGAAAAGAAATGAAAGTACAGTGCATGTCAGCAATCCCAAGTACTTTAGGAGGCTGAGGCAGGAGGACTGCAAATTAGAGCTCCACCTGAGCAATTGAGTGAGATCCTCTCTTAAAGAAAAAAATAGGCTGCACCAAGGATATAGCTCAGCGGCACAGCACCTGCCTGGCAACCACTGGGTCCTGAGTTCAATCCCCGGGACCAAAAAACAAAACAAAACAAAAAGTAGGCTGGGAACATGGCTCAGTCTGACAGTGTGAAGGCCTTGGGTTCAATCCCCAATACCAGTAAATGTATACAAAAGTTCTATAAAGGCAGAGGAATTAGGAACCAACCATGCACAAATGGAGCTGGGCACGGGCAAGGAAAGGGTGAAGAACAGAAGCCTGCAACTTCTGGAAATGCTAAGAAATAAGTAATCAGCAGGATTTAATGCAAGTTCTATTAGTTTCCTTCACAGTGCTATCAAAAGTACCACAAAATGAGTGGCTTCAAATAACAGAATTTTTTTCCGCATAATTCAGGAGGCTAAAAACACCAAATCAAGATGTCAGCGGGGTGACTCCTTCCAGAGACTCTAAAGTACGCAGCCTGTCATATGCATCTTTCTCAGCTCTTGATAGTTGTCACTAGTGCTTGGCATTTGTTGGCCTAGAGCTGTCTCGCTTAGGACTCTGCCTTTAAGGTCACATGGCCTCTTCCTCACAAGTCACTTATTCAGGGCCCAGCCTCATCCAATAGGACTTGCCCTAACATCTGCAAACATTTTCCAAATCAGGTAACATGCTAGGGTCCAGGTGAACGCGAGGAATGTTGGGAGCCCCTATTCAACCCAGTACAGAGGCCATCTGCCAGCCAGCCACTCTATTTTACCACACTGGACTTTAAAATTATATTAGGTCAGTATCCCCCACCTCTTTCTCTTTCAACTTATATACATTTCTAAAAGAGAAAGTATTATGTATTAGCCCATTTTTCATTCTTACAATGAAATATCTGAGGTTGGATAACTTTATGAAGAAAGCATATTTATTTAGCTCACCAGTTTGAATGCTCAAGGACTCACATCAGGTTAAAACCTTCTCACGGCAGAGATTTAGAGTAATGCGGGGCATCACATGGCAAGAGACAGGAAATACACAGCTGTGTCTCCTCTGGTCTTTCTCTTGTTATAAACTGCCAGGATTCAGTCATAGGGCTCCACCCTCATGACCTAATAATCTAATCCTAATCCAAAGGCTAAAACTCTAACCACCAGCTCACTAAGATTCAGTGTCCATGGTCTAGTTTGTGTGAGTTGGGGATATACATGGGGTTAAATCCAGGGCCTTTACACTGAACTACACATCCCCAGCTGAAATGGGGTTTTTGTTTGTTTGCTTGTCTGTTTGCTTTTTGAGACAGGGTCTTGCTAAATTGCTAGGGTGGGCTGGAACTTGTGATCCTCCTGCTTCATTCAGCCTTGCAGAGTGCTGGGATTACAGATGAGTGCCGTCATGCTCTGCTTCAATGTCCATATTCATTATCTCACAATAAGTGTTACATTTCAACACTGGAACTCCTTGGAGACCCTCAGACTGCAAGGGCCGGTCCAAAACTATGGTATGTGTTTAAATGTTTAAACAATGATTACAAGCTGGGCCTGAAGGCGCACTCCTGTAATCCTAGCACTCGGGAGGCTGAGGAAGGAGGATTCCTGTAAGTTTGAAACCAGCCTGGGCTACAAAGTGAGCCCAAGGCCAGCCTGAACCGCATAGTGAGATCCTGTCTCAAAGAGACCAAAAAAAAAAAAAAAATGATTTCAGTAAATGACACACTGTCATTAATCTTTTTTAATATGCCCGCCCTCCAAACACACTCATTTCATTGTTCTTGCTGATCTAGAAGTCCTTTTCCATGAGTGTCTGTGAGAGTTCTGCCCAAAACAATGGTGAAAGCTGCTGTAAAGTACCATCCAACATCAAGGCCGCCTTGTAAACACATTGCAGTGTGTCCTCCTCCACCTTGTTCATCAGATCTGACACCATGTGTCTCCTGACTTTTCCCAAACTAAAAAATACCATAAAAGGAAAACATATTTAATCAACTGAGGACATGGAGGCAGCCATGACCATACCACCAAAGACATTCACAAAGACATTCACACTGCTTCAGAAAGGGGCCAGGGTGATGGCATAAGTGTATTTGAAACAAGGGAAAATATTTTGAGGGATCAATGGTACTGCATCTTTTACTGTACCAATTTTTAAGTGTAAAAAGTCATCATATTATTTGATCATACCTTGTATATCCAAACTAGACCCCTTCACTTAGCTACTACAAACAGAAAATACTGATTGCTATACCTATAAGGTAGCCATAAAATATTTATCAATTTTTTTAATCAAATAGAATCTTAACAATGAAATACACAAAGTGATAACTGATTTTTTAAAAACACACTTGAAAAGAGATTCTTCCATAGTACTATTGATAATTGGTTATAATAAAAGACATTTGGTTCAACTTTACTGTTTCAAAAGATAAGATTTAATTTTCTCCTGGTACAGAAAATCCTGAGCCATTTCTCCCAACATGTCCATTAGGTTTATCTTTACTGCTACAAATGACACAATCACTCTTTTAGAATTTTCAAATACTATTTCATTTTTATGGATACCATAATTTAAGCCAAATATCGAAAGAAAAATACATATGATCTTACTTCTCTGTGGAATTCATAGAAGCAGAAAGTAGAATGCTGGTTACTAAGGGTAGTTAGTTGGAGGAAAGAAATGAGATACTGGCTGAAGTCTACAATGCTTCATGTACACAGGTTAAGTCCTAGGGATCTATATGCAACCTGGAGACTACACATGATAATACCGTATTTTATAAATAAAATTTGGCAAAAGACTAGATCTTGCATGTTCTCAAGCACATACAAATGATAACTATGGGGTGAGATGGACATGTAATTAGCTTAATAGCAATAATCAGTTATGCAGGATATATATCTCCACACTACATTTTAAATGCACAACATTTCAATTTAAAAGTTTTAGAAAAATAAAACTCTGAACGCATGGGTATCTAACTGAAACAAATCAAAGACACTTAAGTTTCTTCCCCATACAGTTGCAGACTGTGAATTAACTCCTAACCAAAATGCTAACAACCGCTTCTATGAAACTCTTGTACTGGAAACCGTGACTGGAGCAACGGATCCGGTTTCACTTCAGAATGTTTCCAGTTACTTGAGAACAGCAGGGAAATAACTGAAGGAAGAACCTCGAGTACCCACTGCACCACTCATTTTCAGAACGTCCTTGGGAAAATCTTCTGGTGCGTCTTTCAAGTACCTCCCATAAAGTGCAAAATACTATGGGTGAGTGTTGTTGTCAGGGGTTATGAGGAGAGCAGTTAGAATCAGGACACAGGATTTATAATATTATTTTAGAGAACCCTAACTAATAACTATCACAGTGATGGCAAATCCTTTATTAGCGTTTTTAATAACAAACAGCCTAC
>PVJX010029117.1:0-23231 GCA_004027295.1 Dolichotis patagonum
TGAGCCACTTCTCAACAGTGGGGTTTCTACTCTGAGGCCCACTAGGATGCCAGGCCTCGAATTTCAGACCCCAGGTCACATGGAGCCTGGGCCTGGGTCAGCAGTGCTGAGCATAGCTTCCTGGAGTCTGCATGGAGCACATGTACTCCCCTGGACAAGCTCCCCTCTGCCCTGGGACGGGACACCCCTAGGTCTCCTCCCACCCACAGGCAGCTCCTTCTCCTCCCTTTCCCGGATTGTACCCTCCCCTCTCCTGCTGCCTCCATAGCTTCTGGCTTTTCCCTGGCCAGCATGCCTGGTTCCCTTCCTGGCCTGTCTCTGGGAGGTAGAGTGCAGGTTCCTTGCTGGGTGTGGGCTCATGAGGAAGCCTGGGCCCTAGTCACCCTCGCCATATCTGCATTTGGCCCCCTCACCCTACCCCTATGCGCCCTCAGGCTGTGCTCATAAGAAAACCTCAAAGGTTCTATGTGTCCTTGACTCTGGTGCTGATGGGCACCCCAGAGACCTCTGCATACATCCCCAGTGCCCACCAGGCATCTTATCTGGCCAGGGCTGGGCTAATGACCCTAGCATGGGCTCCGGACTATACCTCCCCTGAGCAGTCAGTTAGCAGACCCAGCAGCCCACTTGACATCAGGCTAGAAGTGTCTTAGCACCTCCAAGACCCGGAGTAGCTGACTGATGCCACCAGAGCTGGAAGAGCACTGTAGCTTCCAAGTTCAACCAGACAACTCCTTCCTCTCTCCTTCCCAGAGGCAAATCCTTTTCATCTGACTTACCTGGTTCTTTTGATATTTTTTACCCATATTTTTAAATAACAGGATTGCAATGTTTCTTACTGTCTCCATTCTCTTGATTTCCAAACACTGACCCTCCCTGATGGATAAAGATGTTCCACTTGTTCTTTTCTTTGTCACTGTCTTCCCAGGCACAGCACCTATGCAATCATTTGTCCCTTTTGCAGTCATCACTCGGCTTTAAATTTTTAGCCAAGTCTTGTCTCCAGTGGATTCTGCAGTTGACAGGTTCTGCTCAGTTTTCCCCACTTTGGGCTTAACAGTTAATCTTCTAACGCAGTTTTCTTTTTTTGTTCATGTCTTTGTTTGTTGTTGCCAACTGCTTTTGCAACTTGTGCTGTTGTTATCTCCTCTCTCACTTCTTACTTTTGAGCGTCTGTGTCTGTGACCTTTAGCGGTCCCTCTCGTGGTGTTTGCACCTCTTGAAATACGTTTATTTGATCGCAAACAGAACATGTTCATTACCAACAGAATACGACAAAAGTCATGGAGTGTGACTTCTCCATTTACCTTACACGTTTATGACACAAGACTCTTTGTCTAGACTGGATTCTACCTATTTGCTCTTTCAGTACATTTAATGTTTCTGTTTTAGCATGTAGATCTTTGATCTGTTTCAATTTTAGTTTAATGCACAGCTTTAGATAATAGATCTAGTTTGAGTCTTCAGCATTTGGAAAACCAGTTTTCCAGGCACTGTTTATTAAAGAGGCTGTATTTCTTCCAGGAAACATATTTGACCCATTTGTCAAAGATAAGGTGGCTGAGTGTGTTTGTAGTTGTGTTTGCAACTTCTAATCTATTCCATTGACCCTCAGGTCTTTTTGCTTGTTTGTTTTGTTTTTCCAATACAATGCTGGTTTTTTTTTTTTTTATCACAATAGCTTCTTAGTATAATTTCAAGTCAGGGATTGTGATGCCTCCTAACTTACCTTTGTTGCCCAGAATTGTTTTTGCTCTTCTAGGTCTCTTCTGGTTTCAAATGAATTTGAGGAATGTTTTCTTTAGCTCCGTGAGGTATGAAGAAGATACAGGTGTAGACAGAGACTTCATGAACAAACCCTGATGGCATGGGAAATACTACAAAGAATCAACAACTGGGATCTCATCTTACTAAAGGCGTTTTGCACTGCAAAAGAAATCACCAACAGAGTGAAGAGACAGCCTGCAGAGTGAGAAAAGAATCTTAGCCAGCTGTTCTTCAGACAAAGGACTAATATCTAGAATCTATAAAAATTGAAAAAAATTAGATCCCCTAAATTTAAAGGCCCAGTTCAAAAAAATAGGCATCTGAAATGAATAGACACTTCTCAGAAGTACAAACGACAAATAAATATGTGACAAAATGTTCAACAGCACTGGTTATTTGAGAGATGCAAAGGAAAACAATAGTGAGATTCCATGTCACTCCAGAAAGAATGGCTATTATCAAGAAATCTAGCAATAACAAATGTTGGCAGGGATTGAGGCAAGAGAGGAACTCTTCTCCACTCTTTGTATGAATGTAGACTGGTACGGTATGAAAATCAATGTGTAGATTCCTCAAAAAATAAAACAAACAAGGACTAGAGGATTCATTTGAGTCAGCTATTCTTTTTCTTGGTATCTTCCCACAAGAATTAAAAGTATCATACCACAGAGATATACTTGAATCTGTGTTTATAGCTGCACAATTTGTAATAGCTAAATCTTAGAAACAGCCAAATGCTCATCAACCAATGAATGGATTTTTTAAAAGATTTTTTTGCAGTGGAGTACTACTTAGCCCTAAAGGAGGATAGGCTTGAGACATTTATAGCTAAATGGGTGGACCTTGAGACCATACTCTTAAGTGAAATAAATCAGACATGTATATGTAAATATCACATTGTCTCACTGGTGTGAGAAGCTGAAAGTATAAATAAGAATCAAAAAGTATAATAGATATTATGCAATAGGAAGAAGGGAAGGGAAAATGGGGAAGTAGGGCAGGGAAAGGAAAAGAAAAAATGAGAAAAAAAGACAAAATGGAAACAAAGCTTTATAAACAGTGAGAGGAAGAGGGATTGAAGGAAGGGAAGGGAAATGGGGGGAAATAAGGAACTAAGATATATTGCATGCAAGTACAGGTTCCCTATGATGAACGTGATCGTTACCTATCTCTAAACTGCACCAATAAACTTAATTTTAAAAAAAAAGACTGGAGTGAGAGACTCTTCCTGGGGGCTTAATTAGATAAGAGTCCAGGCTAGAGAGACCAGGGGCAGGAAACACGGAGTCTAGGGGCCGAGGGTCACCTCTGGCTGGTAGGAAACAATGGCAGAGCTTTTTTTCCTACAACCACAGGGAAGTGAATTCTGCCCACAGCCTGGATGAGTTGAAAGTGGATTTCTCAGCAGTTGTGCCCTTGATTAAGACACAGCCTAATGGGCACTCCACTTCCAGCCCCATGAGCCCCCGAACAGATGGCCCTAACCGCTGGGCTCTCTGTTCTCTAATCTGTGTGGTTTTCTGCTAAGTTTGTGGCAACAGTAAATACCTGTGCTACAATAGGAATGGAATAAGCTAATAAGACGGGAAATAGCAATAAAGAACTATTAAAATACTTTTCTGCTTTTTTATCTTTATTGTTTTAGGAGAACTTTTAGGTGAATATGTATAACCAATGGCTTAGACAAGCAGGGCACATGGTATGAGATCAAAGACTTTTATTTTCTGCCTGATGAAAGCTATTCTGTGGGAGATTTCCTCCTCACCACAAACCCTCCAGGATTCCTAAGCGCCTGGAAAATAGGGACATTTGGATAAACTTAAGTGCGTGATAAAAATGTGTTAAGAAGTGACAAGCAGTTTAGTATCAAATATTTCTCCTCCAGCCGAGCCCTGCTTTAGGCTGACTGTGTGGTCACACTGATCCGCTTGTTTGCTGTTGCCCTTAGTTTTCCTGCTTTGCTCCCCCACCCTGGCCACTGAGGTTCTCCACCTCCCCTCTCCCACCCCAGGAAGAGACGAGGCTCCCCTCACCTGATATTAGACAACATGACACTGCGTGGTAACTGCTCTGACTCTCCAGACGCCCCCAGTCCTGGTCTCTCGCCTGCAGGTCCTTCAACAGTGAAGATTCTTCTGCACCCACGCTGGTCACTTATGACTCTGTCCTCACTCCGTGCCTGGCACTGCATAGCAAACTCTGGTGCTGGCTTCCTTTCCCTCTCTGCACAGCCCATCATATAGGACCTTGCAGCCCCATCTAGGCTCTGTCCTGCACATCTCACCATGGTGCGTGGGAAGCACACGCACCCTCTGGGCCCTGGCAAACACTGCTGTGCAGCTGGTTTGAGCACAGAGCCCTGGTCCCAGTCCAGGCAAGAATCAGACAGTGGTAGCCACACAAGCACCCCATGTGTCACATTCCATACAAGGTGATCATGAAGTCTTTTCCCCATGCTGCCTGTGGGGCAGGCATCCCTCCTTCTGTCACCATACGAGAGGGTCGAGGAGGCTGGCAAAACAGCTCTCTCCAAGGCTCACTTTCTCGCCAAATTCTCTTCTGGTTTTTGGATATGTTCATGGGGTGTGGAGTCATCTAAGTGGTCCTCAGTCGTTTTCTTTGAACATCTTGCTTGACATTTCATCTGTGTTGCTGCTTGGTGCCTTGTGGCACTTTGAACCCAAATTTTCTCTACGCATGTCTGTCTAACCCACACCCATTAGAAGTTCCCTGCAGTACATTTATTTGTCTATCATGATGGCTTTTCACGTCAGGAGCTAATGGACATGCTTTAACACTCTGTACCTTTCAAAACAGGAAGAGTGACTCTGAAGCTTGGATGTTTTAGAACTGCAGTGAGGGCGGACTGTGAGGTGACCTCAGAGTGACAGGATGAGGGGAGAGACGGGCTGCTTCTTAGCATCCCCTCACCTGCAGCTCTGCCCCTCATCCTAAAGCTGCCTTGACTAGCCACATAAATAACTTCCAGAAGGCACTTCCAGTGCATGATGGAGACAATCCGGATGTAAGAGGCACAACCCTGGAAGGTGTTTACCAAACTCCCCCTCGATTCCTCTCTCCCATAGATAGAATTCTGGGAATGAACAATGAACCATGCATTTCATCTTGTAAAGATTTCTTAAGGATGTAAATAGCATTTAAGGCTGTTATGGAGTTGCAGATATGGGTTAGGACCCAAATCCTAAAATAATCCTGATTCTCCTGTACTGGCTTTACAGTGTTTGGTGAATGACTTCACTTTCCTTATCTCTGTCCTGGACACTTCATTTACTGGGTGGGAGACAACATGAAAATGCACTGCAAGCTGTAAAATGCTCCATTCCACATCACGTCACATTATTGTCCTTCCTCATATATGGCTACAAAGCTATCAAAATGGAAGTTTTTATTTTTGTTTCAGATTAACCTTCAAAGCTAAGAGATTAAACCCATGAAGAAAAAAAAAAGAAGCATAAAATCCAACTGGAAAATTTGGAAGGGAAATGCCTTTTCTCTAGGAAACACACGCCAAGAACTTTTTGAAAAGAAAGTCAACACTGTCATCTAAGGTTAGCTTGTGGAGCTTTCTTATTCTCATCCTTGACGGGAAAGGTCATGTGGACAAGGTCATTTTAGGAAAAGGGAAGCCATATCTTGAGATCATGAGAAGGGACAAATGACAAAATTTCCAACAAAGCAAACTCTTCTGCATTTAGCGGGCAACTTGTTTGACTCAAGCCACGTGGAAATAAATCTTCCTTCCAATGAATTCAAGATAAAAGAGGCAGTGAGGAAGCAGCCGTGACCACCTTGTCCTGGTCCTGCCTCAGAATATCTCATCTGATACGAAGCAGTCCTTCCTCTCTGACATGTAGCTCTAAATGTCAAGGTGCTCCAAACAGTGTGTCTTGATTTTATGATTCCTGGCCTTAATCATTTGATAGAAACTGAGTTAGCATGATGTCACTGGAGGACTCTTCAGGATGAGAAAGTGTGTACTTGCCTGAAGGGAAGGAGGAGGACAAGAATCATTGTCACTATGTTGAAATCGAGCATGAGACCAAAGTGAAAATCATCCTATGGGCTTTCTTACAACTGGGGATAAGTTGAGGAGATGTGAGGCCAAGGGACAGGGTGTAGGTGGTCGAGAGGGACAGCATTTCACTGATACCATTGAAACTGGCGTGTGCCAGGCATCACTTGTTTGAGACGAAGTACTATGGTTTTTCAGATGTTACGGGGATGTAAGAGAAAATAGATGATTTAGGATCATAGCTTATCTGGCAGGAACCTTAGGGATATCTTAGATTTTCATTTTACTAACAAGGAACAGATGACTAGACAGGTCAAAGATTTCTAAAAAGCACTCAGGTTAGTTGAGGGCAGTGATAAGAGGACCCAAGGGTTCTAGATGAGTGCATTCTCCAAAGACAGGAGCTTTATGTGAAATTTAAATCATTTTGATGGGATTTCCCGTTTCTCAATCTTCATGATGATGTTTGTATAATTCAGTGTGAAATGGGACTAGGGCTCTTACGTGTGACTTCATTTTAACTGGTAATGCAATGTGTCCTCATCTCTTCCCACATTCTACCCTTCCCGCCAAGGAGACTGTGACTGTTTGCAGTGATTAAATATTGGCCTTCCAGTAGCTGGATACCATGGGCTTCAGTAACCTCTGATATAGGAACATGGAACCCATGGGGGCCAGAGGTGAGGAGGACAGTCATATTTACCTTTAGCAGATGTGACTCCTGCCTCCTCCAGGACATGACATGTGGTCCTACCTCATCAATAAGGACTGGACTGGCATTGATCTAACCATTCTCCTCCACCCATACCTTGATGACCACGTCTTCTAACAGAGCTGTGGTGCAAGCTCACGGGGACACTCACTACCCCCAAGAGCACAAGGTCTTGACACTATCAGCCCTGAGCACAGCCCAGGTGACCTCTGGACCCATCCTGGGCTAACATGGGCACACTCCTCACCTGGAATTTTTTAGGAGTTGTCACTGACTTTGATTTCTGTCATGTAATCATTTACCCTCTTCCCACCTCGTACAACACTTGTTTTTACCGTAACTCACCTTTTTCATTGAGTGAATGAAAGTACTTTACTTGTTTGGGTTTGGCAGGTACATCTGATGAATTTTGCTACATAAAAGAAAATCAAGTTATTTGACACGAATAGTATTCTTTTGGTGGTTGTCTGGCTTTCCTGACTTCTTGATGGCATTAATGAATTTTTACTCTATCTACACACTGTGTTACTCTCTTTTCAAGAACCTAGGATAGCTACTCCTTTTTTCCTGCTTCTGCTTCAATTAGCTTGAAATGCCTAAGAATTTATTTCCAAATTAATTTGTGTTTCTATGTATTTTTACAATCTCTAACCAGAAATTAGAAAATGCTTTCATGGAAGCTATTATCCCTTTTTCATGTCTGTGCTGACATTTTTTTGGTTCATACATCAGTCACTAAAAAAAAAAACATATAAATGAATATTCCCAATAAAAATAGTTGCTATTAGATTGTCCCCTATTGTCTATTAACATTCAGCTCTCTTTGTGAATCATCCTTTAGTCATTAGCGTAACTGAAAAAACTGAATTATCAAATTCATTTAAAACTGAATTGCTGGGGATTTAGCTCAGTGACACTAATGCCTGCCTGGCACGTGCAGGGTCATGAGTTCAATGCCTGGTACAAAAAAAAAAGCTGAATTATCAAACTGATATGTTTAAAACAAAGGTTATACACTGATTGGGAAAGATAAAAAATTATTTAGATACATCTTATTCCACTCATGAAGTTGTCTGTCAATTTAGTCATTAATTTAACCTCATATTGTGTGACTTTGTGTGCCAGGCCCTGTTTCAGGCACTGGGAATACTGGAAGGAATAATTTCTATTTCCTGCTATGGTCCATTTCATGAGGCAGCTACATCAAGATGGAAGAAAAAAAAGTTCTTATCACAAGCAATAGATAGAGCAGTGAGAGTTTCCTAATTTTCACTGGGATATATATGTGTCTACCTCATTTCGATCATGAAAAGAATTACAAGGTAGGCAAAAATGAAAAAAGTTCCAAAACTCACAAAGTAAATTGATTTTCCCAAATTCAATGCTTATATAATGGTATACTCCTAAATAGACTCTTAAGAGAACATTGCTTTTCAAACTGCATCCATCCCCTGTGAAGAAAGTATTATTAGGTTGCAGAATAACCAGGAGTTCTGTTTGCTCTGGGGAAAAAACAGCCCCCCTTGGCATGTAAAATCATCTGGACTTAAACTGTCTAATCACAGGACCTGAGCTCCCTGTGGGAACTAAAAAGTAGCTAGGTGAATTCAGCCTTTGTTCAGGAATGGGTATAAGAGCCCTTAGGATAGAGAGAATTTTGATAGAAACCATGTTTTGGGCTCACACAGTTACCCCAAATTGTGGTCTAAAGGATGGTCTTGCTGACTTCCCTTTGGCGAAACACCCTCTGTTCATGAATCTTGCCAAGATCCCTACCTCATCACCCCTTTGCTATTCCTTAATTAACTCTGAACCCATGATCCCAATCTGTGCAAGTTGTTCTATCTGTATCAGTTTGACACTTTCTGTGTTAAAAGAAGAAGCTAATCCTTGTTTTCAGGACAGCCACTAAGTCTGTTCACTGGAGTCCTCCTGTCTATTTTGCCCTCATTATCCCATGTTTCTAACCTCTGCCTTGACTGACTCATCCTTCCCCACACACAGCCCTGCTCAGATCCTGGTAATCTAAGTCTCATGTCACTCCTGGCCCTGTGTCCAATGCCCTTCCTTACTCCCTTCACTGCCAAGTGATTTCTTGACAACAAGGTTGGTGCCTGTCTTTTCTCATCATCCATAAACTGAGTTCTTGCTTCTTCATTCAAACTTCCTCAGACAGTTGCAAATGCTTCTCTTCTATACAAGATGAACATTTGTTTTAAAGCAAATGAGTCGCTTAGCCAGATAACTAAATATCATTTTTATCACTCAATTTAAAAACAAAACTGGGGAGGCAGCATAGGAATGCAAACTAGCAAATTTGCTGACCCCTTTGTCTTCTGAAAAAACCTCGCACCACCTTAGAAGCAGGGAGAAGCACGGCCAAGGATTTTTGCTGCTGCTGTTATTTCATGTGGGGGCGTTTTTCTCTTTTTGATTTTTCAAATAAGAAAAATTGTGACTTCCTGATCTAGAGGGTGGAGAGCATCCTGTCTTATTTTTATTTACCAAAGGCCTTTCTTTTCTGTGACTTCCTCCTTCTCATAAGAGTAGATAATGACATTAGTTCCACATTTTCTGGTTCAAAGGATTTTTGTTCTTGAAGACATAAAACCTCAGAATGTTAAAACTTCTTTGAGTTCTTAGTTCAGCACTTAATTTATATGACTAAGAAAATTGAAACTTTAAGAGATGAAGGAACTTTCCTAAGATCACTCAGCCAACTGGGCGTGAAGTCAGAATCCAGGGCAGGTCTGCTGGCCGCTGGCCACCACTCCTCCCTTGCAGCTTTGCGATCTGCTATGAATGCAGACCAGGAAGATTTCATAATGCAAGGATGATTTTCTCTTCGACTTCTACTTCAAAAGCTTATACTGTTTTTGTAAAAATCTCTACATACCCAGGTTTGGATGCAGTTAAGTCAGTTGGCTAGCTATCAAATACAGAAATCTCTGCTTTAAAACCTCTGCCTTGCTGAAAGACAAAAGTCTACCTCAACCTTAAAAACAGCAAACACACATGCAAGTGCTTTTGTTTTGAATTCTATTGTAGATGGCACTTTTGTGGCCAAGAATGAAACAGACATCTACTCTCATACGAACTTGTCAGATGGTAGATTGCAGAGCTAAGGGCTAAAGGAGTGAGGGACTAAAGCAAATGATAGTTTAAAGGCCTGGTGCATTGAGCACCCACGGACCTACCACTCAGGCCTGCGGTCAGCTCCACACCTCCACATTCACTCAGACACTCATGTGTCAGGCCCAACAGTGGGAATAGGATGGTTACAGAAACTCAAGGGCCATGCACAGAAACAGACCAGTCCCAAGACTGCACACAGCAAAGCGTGAAGCTGACTGGTTATGCGCTGGAGCAGGCAATAATTACCTTCGATGTCTGCTTCCAAGAGCGTATGGGAGACAACTTGTTGATCAGAAGTTGCCGCAGCTAGAAGGACAACACAGAAATGTTGAGGAGATACGCAAGTATAGTCATGCTGAAGAGATACACAAGTCTAGTCACACATAGCCATGCTGAGAAAAAACTGTAGGATGAAACTGCTGTTTAATGGTATTTTTCCTAGAAGCATTTGATAGACCATGGGCATAAATAGTTGAAAAAAGGTTGTTTTCTTACGCGCTTTAGTTATAAACAAATCTGGAATCAAATAATAATAACTCAGTCTACAGACATTAGTAATTGGCAGTAATTACTAAATTGGAGTTTATCTGAAATGAAGGATTCCCCAAGCATGTAAGTGACACAATTCAGGCAATTATTTAATGCAATTAGAGTGGCAAATTGCTTTTGTATAAATGGGATATGCGGTAGTTGTGCTAACTACAAAATATTCTCATCTTCTTATTAAAACAGTGACTCCACATCTATGAACTTACTGCTATTACTTCTCACAATGGAGTCGCTCAAAGCCTGGGGAAAAATAATAAAACAAATTTCCTTAAATTTGTATCTGTTATATTTCAGTTAAACTGTTAGTCCTTCATTAGGACTTCAATTTATTTAATATGAAATGCTATTTAACATTTAGTATATAAAGTTCTAGAAATAAAAAACAGATATGCTTTCAGCATGTTCTACATAAGTAGATAAATCAGACATGGTGGCACATGCCTTTAATCCCAGCACTCTGGGAAGCTGAGGCAGGAGGATTGCAAGTTTAAGATCAGTCTAGGCGATTTAGCAAATCAGTGAAACACTGTCTCAAAATAAAAAGTGAAAAAGGGTTTGGAGATGTGGCTCAGGGTAAAGGTCCTAGGTTCAATCCACATACACACATTTAAAAAAAAAAAACACCTAATTGTGAGATCAAAAAGAATTCACCCCTTAGAAAAGTGCTTTTCCTGTTCAGTCACTGTCAAGCCATAATTTAAATTAGGAAATTTAAATGTAAAAAGATTCCCTGTTTTTCTAAAGTGTTCACACTGCATGTCGAGATTGAATCTTTATGGCTTCATCAGCAGCGACCTTGAGTTCCTCTGCCTTCTGCCTGAGTCTGCTTTTGGCCAAATGATAGAATTTTACTGCAAAAGTACCTGCCATCCAACCCTTCTATATGGTAATGGTCTCAGAATGGAAAGACAGGGTTTTAGACAGAGGCCACTGTAACACACCTTGTTATCCAGGAGTATTCCAAAGCAGAAGATGAAAAATCCCTTTAACAAGGAAAAAAAAGTTAATCACATTTATAGTCTTTTCCTTTTCCTTTACAGAAATTGTCCATCCATGGCATTATCCCGCTGTACCACCCAGCTCTGGCCTTGCTTCCTGCTTGGTCTTGGGGCACATTTGTGACCTCTACAACACAAGGACACAAAGGATTTTATTCACAAAATGCATAAAGAAGCAGGCTGTGAGAGGGAGACATTTCTAATGCATGTGGAGCTCACATCGGGGTGGAAGGCTTCTCCCGTAGAGCACCAACCACTCAGAACGTGATCCGGCAGCATGGATTAGAGAACTGCTTTCTATGAAGTCCGGACAGTGAATGTGCCAGGCTTTGCAGACATCAGCAAGTCTCCATTGCCATTGCAGGGAGGACAGTTATAGGCCACATGTAACCAGGGGGCACAGATATGTGCCAATAATAATTTTTTTAATAAAAGCAGGCCATCTGAGGCAGGTTGCCAGTCAATACTCATCATACTGGAAGAATTTCCTTGGTACCTTTCCATGTCAACAGTACTTTTGATAGATTCCCCTTTCTCTGTGCTTTTTCAGAGGTCTGCACAAGAGAAAGGGGCAGAGCCAGTAGCAGGAAGTATTAGCATGAACTCTGTGCACGCGAATAGATTTAAAGCCCTCCAGTGGACTCCTAGGGAAGCCCAATTATCTGCTTTACTATGACACTAAAGGCCAGGGAAGATGGATTTGTTTTTGCTTCTCACTGTTTCTGTGTACTTTTCCTGACAGTCCTGTGGGAGCCAGGGAGACGAGACAACTCCAGAGTAATTTACCACCCCAAACCCTGTTACTACTCTAGCGACATAAGAATGCAATAAAGCATGGCCACAAGACTCACCTGGAACGCATTGAACAAAGCGAAGAGAATGTGCCAGGCGGGGTTCTGGCTGTCCACCATGGTTCCGATGCCAAAGCCCCAGGTGAGCCCCAGCAGAGGGGCCAGGATGAGGACACTCTTCCCCATGCGGATGACCATGGCCTTCTCATCCTGGGTCACTCTCTCCCCAACAGTTGGCCTCCAGAGTTTTGAGAGCACTAACAGCACCACCACCAGGTTCACAACCACGATAGTCAGCGCAGGGACAGCAAAAGCCAAGAGAGGTTTGCTCCCTTCTGACCAGTTGAGCCAACACACGTCCTTCTTGCTGTAGCTGTTGCTAGGTTGTGTGACTGCGATGGTGATGACGGATATGATGAGGGGGCACCCATAGCCCAGGCAGAACCCGATGGCCATCGTGAAAGGCATGGTCATGTGGTGGAACACGAAGAGGATGCGGTAGGACAGCAGGACGCCAAGCACGAGCATCCAGAAGAACAAGGAGAGGTAGAAAAAATGAGTGAAGAAGATGGCAGCTATGCAGACTCCAGAGGGGCCGGCGGTGGTGTCGATGGCGACGGCAACAATAAACCAGATGTCGGCAATCAAGAGGGACAGGGCTATGTTCACCATGCAAATGTGGCGTGTGTGTGAGGTCTGGGTGTTTCTGAGCTGCTTCCAAAACAGAGCCTCAATGAGCAGGCATAAGACGAGACTTCCAATGGAGATGGCCAGGCCCACATAGGTGATCCATCTCACTGCAGGGACAATCGCAGTAGGGACAGAGGGTGACATCAGCATGGAGAAAGAGGTCAGGTGAGTGCACCGACACAGCACTGCATCTAGAGTCTCGTTCACCAGGTGACAACCAGTACTGCTCCAGTGCAAATGGCTGAAGTCCCAAAACACACAGTGGGGCTGGCTCAGGTCAGTGTCGATCTTGGAGAAGTCCAGGAAGATCTCACTTATGGAATAGTTTTGGATAACTGTGGATATCAAGGGCCCATTGACCTGAGCGTGGTCACCTTGGGTATTGGGCAGGATGTTCCCAAAGGTCACAGAGGCCATGCTGACGATAGTTTCTGGAGCAGAGAACTGGAACTGCTCTGGCCTAATAAAAACATGGCCTCCAATGGAACGATCTTCTTGGAACATCTCAACCTGGTAGCTGTAACTGTGATTACCCTGGATTCGGCTCCATGGAATACCTTGCCAGTCAATAAATTCCCGAGAAAAATTCAGAGGTAGAGCAGAGGAAGGTACCAGAATGGTGATGTTTTCCAGCGTCTCTAGTAAGTGGGAGCTGGCCCTCTTGTCCTCTTGCAATAAAATTGTCCAGTTCCTTATCGATGATGAATTGAGGATGTGGTCAGCTATGCTGATGACATCCTGAAACACAACAGTGAAAGTTAGTTTGTTTTCAGTAAAAGCTTCACCCTAGGTAGTGAAGTATGAATGCACAATTAAGGAATTTGTGTTTCATAAGCCAATGTTGTGAAATACTTAGACTTCAAATTATAAAATGCATCCTTCCAAACTATTGGGAAGGCCCTCGAGGGAACAGGCACTGTACCTATCCCAAGGAGACACCTGGATGTGAATGGCAGCTGTCCTAAGATGCCAAGATTACAGGTCTCTTATTTCTCTTTTTGTTTATTTGCTTTGCTAATAGTGACTGTGTCGCACTAGCGTAATGTTTAAGTTAATTTTTAAACATTCAGACTATACCATGAACTCCCAGTTGAGAGAAGAGAGGTTTTGGCCCAGCATTTGGAAAACTGAGGCAAGAGGATCACCATGAGTTCAAAGCCATCCTGGGCTACAGAGTGAGTTCAAGACCAGCGTGAACTACATAGTGAGACTTTGTCTCCAGGGGAAAAAAGAAAAGGTGAAGAAGAAAAAGGAGGAGGAAGAGGAGGTTTTGGGGGTCACACGCTACTGAGGTAGAGCTCATGGCTATAGAAGGGAACAATTGCAGGCAGCAAGCAGGAGTCAAAATGTTGGGGTACAGAGGCTCATCCCTCCTCTCAGCTGCCCAGGGCAGCTTTCTATCCCTGTGCAGCCACACTACTGACCCCATGGCCCCTTGAACCCTGAATAGATAGCAACATCACCAACAGGAGGACTGTATCAGGGCTCCTCTGTCTTTTCCAAGAATCTGTTCACAGTGAGCGGCCCAACCCTGAGGAACAAACCTCCAGCGTCGAGTTTGACACTGTGAAACCCTTCTCCTGGGATAGGGATGAGACCGCGCCCAGAAGTGACACCACTGAAGCCAGGTTTCCAGCTGTGGTGGACGGGTTCTGCTGCATGATGACCGAGAGGTTTCGCACCAAGGACGACACGTCTGCCTGGGTGGCACTTTCCGCGATGGCGCTAAAGTTCTAGAAATAGAGACGGGTTACATTCTAGGAAACAGAAAGCTGGGTTTGGTCAACCTGTGATTGGATGTCTCGGCTAGCATTTGCATGGTGCCGTAGGTCGAGGGACAGTTGCATAGCCATGATGACAGCAGTGGCCATGATTCAGCATTCGCTTATCCAAAACAGTGCTAAGTGCTTCCCTAGAGTCCTTGATCAATCCTTTAAGGACATTTGAAGGAGGTGTTATGATTGTCTTCATTCATAGCTAAAGAAACTGAAACTGGAAAAGATTTGTTTAATAACACTTTCATATAAACCATCATCCTAATGATATAGAAACTGCATCAACTGGTGAGGTTTGGGGACCTTCCCAAGACTGCCAAGTGAAGTGTCCTAGCACTGGTCCTGGGTTAGATTCCTGTGGAGTACATGTGGTGATTGGCTACTGACTTGCATCCACGCCTCCTGTGTTGCCCCCTCCTAGGGTCCCCTCAGTTTTGCTGTGCTGTGCTGAACCGGAAGCTGTAGGAAGGGCCTTTCCCTCTGCCCAGTCTAGGACCCAGCCCCTTCTGGGTGGCTGTTGCTGCTCTCTGCTACCCTTACACCCTAGGGTGAACAAGCTCTAGCCCTGGCCCATGCTCAGAACTGGGTTGAAAAGAGCAAGAGCAGACCACAGTGGTCTCCTGGTACTGTTCCCTTCCGCGATCTACAGAAGAGGAAACTGAGGCCCAGAAAGGGAGAACTGAACACTCTGTGGGGCTCTGATCAGTGCCTCCCCAGATCTCTACTACAATAGCAAGGTCTCTGGAGATGGAAGTTCTGCTCTAGGTGGAAGTCAGTTTACGCTGTGTCTGGCACTGGTCCTGGGGTCCTTCTTTTCTGAGACTCAAGTCCTGACATTCATTTCCTTTTCCCCAACTCCTTTGTCTAATACTCGGACCTTGCTAAGAAAACAAGAGTGGGGGCCCCCGCACGGGATGGGGACCTGCATGACTGTGTTTCCTGATCGATACCTTTGCTCACAGAGGGGCCCCTGGCTCTTGGTCCTCTTGTTTCCTGATCTACAGAGGGAGGCTAGTAAACAAGGGCGCTGGCCAGCCCTGTCCCTGTTCCTGATATGTGCAGACCCTCCCTTAATTAAATCTGTAACACCCAGACTGCTAGGCTCCGAAGGCAGCTTAGCTGCTGGCCTGACATGCTGGCATGTCCCAGGCCTCAGCATTAACTCAGTCCTCAGCAGCCATTACCCTGGACACTGTCCACCATCCCAGCTGCCCCTCCCACTCATACCCTCCCTCCTTGGCCCTCTGGAGATGCACACAGGGCTGTGCAGAGCCACACAGTAGAGATGCATCACCTGCATCAGTTCCTGCAGCTGGGAGAGCACACAGGACTCCTGCACCACCTGCCACCCCGAGGACCGGCACCGGGCTGTGATGCTGCCAGCGTAGCCACTGCTGCAGGGCAGGGTATACTCGTCATCCTCTGTCCCAAACCCAAAGGCTGCACTGTGACACAGGGCTGGAAAAGAGTGGAAACAGAGGGAAAGGACCCAGCTGCTAACTGATCCCTGTCGTAGGCATTGGATGCTTTGGAAGTCACATGTGGTGAACCATTCCCGAGTTTACACTCAGAGACCAAATCTGCTCACCCCTCAAGCAGAGAAGACTTGAAAACATCAGCAGACACTGATTTTTACTGTAGTCAGGGGAACAGTACCTGTTTCAACTGGAAGTCAGTTTGAGAACTGTTCTCTCCTGGAAGCACCTCCCCTCTATTCCTGAAGACAGTAGCAGTGGTGAGCTACTCGCTAAACAGTTCCTCAGCTGAAGCTGAGGGTGGAGCCTGGTTACCTTTCTCGAATACCATGAAGGAGCCAGGTTCCAGAGGAAACTCTTCGCTGAGTGCCTCCTCGGCAGAGTCGGCCTCCTGCCAGAGGGCAGCCAGCAGCTGGGAAGTGCTGTTGGAGCCGATGACTTCGAAGCCCACGATGACACTGCCGGCTCTGCAAGGGGAGCGTGTTGTATTCAGAGATTGCAAGGAAAATAATTCCTTACAGGACACAAAATTTATGGTATTATTTCACAATAATCACCCAAAGAGTCAAACACGAAAAGTACAGGAAATTTGGCCACACACTAAAGACCCAAAAAAAATCCAGCTGAGGGCCTGGATCCCAAGGCAGTGTTCTGCGTGAGGCCAGCTGAAGACCTAGAGCCCACGACAATAACTCATGCAAGTCTGTTTCATGAATCTGTGCTGGGAAGGCCCAAAGGTCACTGGTGGAAGCCAGAAGGTCCGTGCCAATGGGATGAAGGATTAGGTTGAGGGGTCCGCACTGGAGCCAGGAAGCAACACTCAAAGTAAGAACCAGAGCTCCCCCGAGAAGTACCACAGCCATCCTCAGCAACAGGGAGGTCCCAAGCTCCTCTGATGATGAGAACAGCCAAGTTTCTATAGGAAAGAAGCTCCACAAGCTCCTCCAGGAGAACCCCTGGCAACAAGAGAATCAACAACATCCAGGAGAACCAACAACACTAGCTCTTCCTCTCCAGATCTCCTTTTTATCTTGGCAACAGCCCTCAGGCAGGCCGCCCACACTCAGCACCACACTGACTCGGGTCAGCTGGTGTGACAAGTTGACCACCAGTTATCAAACCACCACAACGTGGTAGGAAGGTGAACCCACTTTCCACCCATGCAAGCACCCGGGGTCTGTGTATGGCATCTTTTCCAAAAGAACAAACCAGATTCAGGACCCATCTTCACAGGACTCACTTTCTAGTGGAGGAGGCAGGGAAAATAGAAAAAAGTCACCAGTACATGTTTATAAATTGTATTAAACACTGGATATGGGGTATAGTGATTGGAATGACAGATGGAGGTGAGGGGGTGGTTGAGGCAGCTTCTCTGTATAAGAGGTCTTTGAAGCCAAGGCCTCAATGATGTGAAGAACAGGCTCAGTAGTGAAAAGCATATTGGTCTAACGTTCTTACACACGCAAAGGTCCTGGGGTGAGGGAGATGTGAATCTGACTCGTTTAAAGACTGGTTTAATTAACATTCAGTGAGCAAGAAAGAAAGAGGTAGGAGGTAACATTGGAGAAGCAGCTAGGAGCCAGATCACAGAGGACCTTTGAGATGGAGTTCCCTTCTTTACTAATGATTTTATTCTTTATTGAAAGGCAGCAGCAGGCTCATGTTTATCCTCTCAGGTCATCACTCTGGAAATAGATTGAACCAGGAAGATGAATCAGGAAGGAATGGTGTGGCTTGAAGCAGTTGGGTCGCACTAGGTTGTGTGAGCAGCAGTCAGACTTGAGATGTACGTGAGGAAAGAGATGTCAGAATCGCTCCTGAAGCAGATCGGGTGTGAGAGAAAGAACACAGTCAGGAATGGCTTTAAAGCCCAGAAGCATATGTTTCAGTGTGTTGCATAATGAAATATTACTGGGAAATAAAAAGAACGGAGCCTCAGCACTGTAAAAACCAATGATCCATCTCGAAGATATTGTACCGAGAAGCCAGGCTACAAGGCACACACGCTGGGTGACTGCATTTGCAGGAATTCTAACCCATAAGGGCACCGCCAGGCCAGTAGGGGGAGCACAGCAGGTGGGCATGAAGGTTGGCTAAGAAAGAGCCAGGGGCCAAGGGAATATTCTGTCGTGGCAGGGAAGGCTGGTCCAGGCACTGGGCAAAGCGGAATGAGCTGTGCCCTTAAGGTCTGAGCACGGCGCTTCATATAAACATAAAAATAAAAGAAAGGATGGCTGTGAGGTTGGAGATGGTGCACAGGAACAGCAACAGGAGAGAGGGGAAGACTGACACTGGGATGGATTAGGAGTGGGAGGACCCAGATGGCCATACTGGAAGCTGATCAAGGCGGTCAGGCTAGCAGCCAGGTAGCTAGGTCCAGAGTTCAGGGAACAGCCACCTTCAGGTAAAGAGTGAGAGACCAGCAGCACACAGATGGCGCTGGAACACAGGGAACAATCCAGACTCCACGTTGCCAATCAAATTAATCCCATGTCATCATCAGTGCATTATCGTCAGCTTAGAGAGAAGGGAAATGGGACCCATGGGGAAGCTGGGCCAGGAAATTACCATCTACTGATTCACAGGTTAAGGCTGAGGATCCAAAGCTCAAGTTCTTGGCCCCTACTTGAAAGTCTGCTCACGTCGCCTACGTGAATCCAGACAGTTTCTGTGTAGGGCTGGTCACTGTGCACCCCTGAGGCCCTTCTGTCTGTCCACAAAGTCCTTTCTTGTCTGTTATTGGATTTGATTTAATAAGGATCCATCAAGTCCCACAGGTATGAGCTGAACCATTAGACAGATAAATAAACTGGGGCAATGGGAAACCAAGGTTTGTTTTAAATCATGTATGTAAGAAGGAAAAGTGAATAAAATTGTCTCTCTAGCTTTATGCCTGCTTTGTGATTAGGCTCACAAATTATTGGAGACAGCTTTATAAGACATACATGATAGAATGTAAATTAGAAACAGAAAACCATGACCAAGGAAAAGAAAAATATGAATATTAAATATAAAAAGTAGTGCTGTTGTCAATTTTGTCTCAGAGATCTTATAAAAAAGCCATTCAGGGAAATAGGATCAATTATGTAAATTCAATATTAGAAAACAGCATTTCCCTAGCACTGAATTTTGAAGGAAAGTATTCATGTGGGACTTCATAGATGAAAAGTGTGGGGTGATGTAAAGGACAAGGCCTAGGACAACATATTTATAGCAAATGCTACAGAAAATTTCCTGTGGCTGGTGAGAGATAACGATGATGAGGATGATGATAATAATGAGTCAAGTTCTCTGACCTCTAAGCTACTTCCTCTATCAAGCCAGCTGTGAATACTGCAGTGTACACATTGGTTAACTAACAAAGTAACTTTCAAAGTTAAAACATAATCTGAGGGATAATATACTAAGTATCTATTTGCTGTAAATGACTACTGTGTTTTGAACCATGGTCTATGCACGATATCTACTCGAAAAGGTAATAATTCACCCAAGGCTCCCTTCTGGCTTTGAGTTATACAGCATCACACGCCCTGTAGCTGTGATGGAAGATTTCACCCCTCCACACCCCAGCCTCCACCCCATGCCTCACCCATTCCCACACATCCTCACCACCATCACCTGTTTTCTTCTGAAATTCCGCCTTTGCAGGTCCTACTCTCTACCCGCAGCTTTGAGAATGTTCTTCAATATCTAAGCTCCTAAACTCATCTCAGTGAGAATCTAGGCTTCCATCTTTATTCATTTAAAGCATCACTGTCATGGTTTATGTCAGTGGCCCTCAAGCCTCATGAATTATGAACTTAACCAAATCTAGCATTTGTGATTGGTTCACTGTCTCACGCTTGGATTGGTGGTGTGACTGCCACACCCACCTAGGGGTGGAGCCAGGATATGATGTAAGGGTGGGAAGAAGGTGTGTCTCTTTCTCTCTTGCTGGTTGGCACCTTGCAGTTTGCGACTACCATGAATTGAGGCCCTACCATGCCACCCTGCCTTGGAGCCAACTGAGTATGGACTGAAGCCTCCAAGACCTGTAAGAAATAAACCTTTCCTTGGACATCAGGTATTTTATCTCAGCAATGAGTAAAAAGTAACTAAGACAATCACAGTTACCAATAATCCTACTACAAAGACTAAACCGCCCTGCATTCTGCCACAGTCACCTGTAAACCTGCTCAGAATTCTGCAGGACAGTCCTAGAGGTTCTCTTCTAAAGTCATTGTGGTACTTACCGAAACTGGGTGACGTGAACTGACTCAAAACCTTGAATTCTTTTGAATACTTCTTTGAGCTTAGAAAGAAAATAAAAGACCATCTGTTAATCTTTCTTCTCATACTTCAGAAAGACATTTGAGAAAAAAATACGGATGTGGACAATAAATAAACCAACTGTAGCAAAAAAGGCAAAGGAAAATGATACTGCTAGAAGGAGTTGCATGTCATATAAATGCAGCTAAAATAACAATTGAGAATGTATACAATGTGTGAGCATGCACACACAGAGGAAGTTTAGCTTTGAGGTTGCTAATAAAGATTAAATAACAACAGCTTAGGACAGAGGACATATTTGGTACCATGTAATATAATAAATTTACTCTGATCTACTTTCTTCTTGTCCAAATCAAGCCATTAATTCTGACAGATGCTGAACCATACCAATGCCACCATCTTGGCAGAGGTGCTGACTGATCCAGTGCTCCCAAGACTTCACGATGAAGACCAGGGTCTTGCTGGGTACCTGTCTCCAGCCTCTAACCAGAAATCTTCTTAATGGAACTGATCCAAAATGCTGACAATGGAGTAGAAGCCCCAAAATCTTTCTTTTGGCAAACAAAATTCAGAAAATAACCAAGAATCCTTAGTATAACAGTCAAAGTCAGCTGCTAATCTTTCCTAAAAAATTGCCCAAGGAATGTTCGTTGTGAACAGAAAAGTAACTTCTCTGTAGAATTTATTGAGAATAAAAATAGTTAAGAATACATGCTAAATTGAAAACATCAGAACTCATGTTTAGCCAATGATTTCCTATGTAAAAAATAGAAATTCTTACTTGCTTTTCACTTGTAGATGCATATTCAGAGTATTTAGCAGAAGAAGAATTCAAAAGGTCTTTGGTAAATGTTTCCTTAATTTTGAAAGTGCCCCAAACCTCTATAGGAAACAGAAGGAAGTTTTTAGATGTGATACTTTTCTAATACAATTTGATTAGCAACATAAAATTTTAAAAGTATAATTCAGTACTCATCTATTCAACAGTGGTAGTTCAGTGCCCCTCTGTTTCAATTTTTTGCATAATAAATACTAATCTAGAATATACAGGAAGCATAGATCCAACTGGAGTTTTCAACTGTAGACTTAGCACAGGACTGGACAGTGCTGGTATCCAACACTACCTTCCAAGTATGAAAACACACAGCCAGTCTGTATAGACCCAAGGCAGTAACTACAAACACGTGGCTCGTCCAGACATGGAGCTTAAGCATTGCTTCTACTCAAAATCTGTCTCGCAAAGCACTGTTTGCTGACCTGCCCACTGCTAGTGCCCCTCTGCACAGGGAAGAATCCCTGTTCATCCTTCTTGCATGATCTGGTCAACTGTCACTCTTTTTGTAAGTCCCTCCCTGGTCCCCAGACACAGTCTTTTCTGCTGTTGCATGTCTACCATTCGTTAACCTCTACTTCCCTACAGCCTCTTGTGCCTAAACATCTGTCTGTGAAGGAGTCATCAAGACAGTCCTGTGGGCAGCACCTGGTGAGTGTCTCCCCTGTCCAATCTCTCTGCGTCTCCTCAGGATGAACCAGGCATGAACTATCTTTCTGAGGAAACTTTTCCTTTATATTGGTTGGAGAAATTACAATGTTCTCTTTCTTGTGTTACAGCCTGGCCTCCTCAGCATTCCTGGTGCAATGGTTGATATAGTGTGTCAACTTGAGAAATTTAGAAATTGTAACTAAGCAACTCAGCAGCCAGCCAAGGTCCTTCCTTTGTAAACATCCTCATCGTGTGCAAGAGGAGAGCAGAGAGATGGTGTGAGTGCTGCACCTGCCCTAGGGAGTGGTGACCTGCTTACAGTCTAAGGGGGGAAAAGAAGCTTGCTCTGCACCTCCAGCCCTTTTGCTCTTGCTTTTGCTGTCTTCTGCTGTACTGAAATGTTGTCCCTGTGCCATGCCACCCTGCTTCGGAGCCAGCTGATTATGGACTGAGACTTCCACAAAGCTAAATAAAACCTTTCCTGCCTTAACTTTGAGTGTCAGGTATTTTTTCTCAGCAGTGAGAGAAAAGTAATCAAGACACCTGGGAACTCATAGATGAGAACAATAAAAATAGTTACTTGTGTCCTCCTAGAATTAAGCCCAGCACTGGGCATAGAGATGGTGCTTGGTGAATCTATGTTGCCCTGAACTGCTTTGGTCGTGAACAGGGAACCACAGATGCCACAGGTTGAGCTATGCCAAACTCCCCTCACGTCTTCCTCAACTCCACTAACACCCAGCTGAAGCAGTCACCTGCTTGGGATTTGAGCCAATCTCTCTAAACCTCAACTTGACATCATATAATTGCAGGGTGCATCCCAAGAATTTGCAATGACACCTGAACTCCCATTGCCTTTCTGGGTCTTCAGCACATGCAAAGCTTGTGCTGGGTCTAGACCAGCCTAAGGGGTGTGTCACCACGTTCCACCTTCCTTGTGTGGTCACCATGTTCCAACTTCTCTCGGGGGGCTGTGGGCCAGGGTAACCTCTCTGTGGTGGGGTGAGGACGCCCCAGCCGGAGGTCCCCACATAGAATCCTCCCTGCTTACTTGCTCTCTCACAGAAGTTGACACTCCGGCTGAGGTTGTGAAGATGACAGTCACAGCTCGGGGAGGATCCAGTTGCGTTCAGGTGGCAGTGCTGCGGATCGAGGCAGGAGAAGGGGAACCAGGTGTAGGTGTCCTCACAGGCACAGCGCAGGCCCCCGTCATGGCTGTGGCAGTCTGCACAGAGACAGAACCTGTCTCACACAGCCCAGGCCTCAGCCAGACCCTCAGAGCCCAGTCCTTACACTGACTGGAAACCTGAACCATGTGATTCTCACCAAGAGCTAGCAGAGTGAGTCAGGACACGAAACTAAACAGCCAGGCCTAGCACCTAAGAAGGACACGTGTCTCTAAGACAACACCAAAACCAGAGAGGGGAGCAGAGGTTCTTCTCAAAACTGGAGTTGTTTAAAGGACCCCAAAGGACATTGAAGTCCCCTCCATTTACCCTCCGAAGAAGGCCCTAATAGCAAGATGGCAAAGACACAGAACCTTTTCAGGTTTTT
>PVJX010029118.1:0-23221 GCA_004027295.1 Dolichotis patagonum
GTTGGTTAACCGTCAGGCGCTCAGTAAAAATACAGCTGAGGAATGAATGAGAGTGTGTGCAGGGAAAGTATCGTTGCACAATGTAGGAAATGAAAGAATGAGCCAGCAGGAAATTTGCTGTTGAGGATAAATGAATGAATGGAACATGAATGAACAGAAAATGCCCCACAGAACGTCCCCTTCTTCTTGCTCCTTCTGCTGTGTCGTCACAGTCTTCCTGGTCTAGAGTCTGAGGGAGCCGGAGATGCTGGTTCCCCCTCCCGTCCCCGACTGCCCTGGCTGCAGCAGAGCCGCCTTTTTCCCAGGCTGCCTTTGCCTGCTGCTCGGAGGCTCACCCTGAGCCCTTGGCGGCCATCTGGCCTCAGCTCCTGGGCTGTCCTGGGGAAGGAGGCAGCTGGCCGGCACCACCCAAGAGCCCCGTTCTGCTCCGAGAGGCAACACAGTGGGGTGGGCAGGAGCACTGGACAAGGAGTCAGGTTGCTATGCACCAGGGCCTGCCTCTCTGGGGGCCTGAGCAGGTAGTTTTGTGGCAATAGGATGCCTCTACAGTCCAGCCTGTGAGCACTGGGCCTTTGACGTCTCTGAGTCTCCTGCCCCCTTCTTCAGTGGGGCTGAAGTGGGCTGACAGGCCCAGTGTGCTGGGCACATCAGCTTTCGTCTGAGTCGGAGCCCAGGAGTGAGTGCGTGCAGGGAGTAGATCTCCAGTGGTCATGCCAGGTACTGGGCACAGGGGACAGGCCCTGGCTCCCAGAAGACAGGGAGGATTTGAGAGACAGAGCATGGGAGCATGTATCCCCAGCTCCCATCCCTCCCTCCCTGCTCAAAGATCACGGGCGGGATGACTCCCTTGAACCTCAGGGGCAGATCCCTGGAGGGCAGTCCCCCAGACGGCTATCTGCTGCCGGGAGTGGGATGGGGAGACAGCTACAGCACCTGAGTGGAGCTGGTCGCCATAGCAGTGAGAGACGAGTGAAAGGTGGGCCCAGAGGTGTGCTGTGGGCAGAGCCTCCATACCGTCTCAGTAGACGTCTGTGCTGCTGTCAATGGGGCGGAAGGGTTGTCAAGGGGAGTAATGCACACAGAAATACTTCAGTGATACACAAGGGCATGAATGATCATCACTAAGTCCCCAACTGACATTCTTTTCTCCAGGAGTCCCTTAGTTACACCAGACCTCTGAAGTGCTTGTTATGGGAGCGTACATCACATGCCAGCACCTTTGAAATGACTCCAGAGGTCACCCTGGTTTTAGTAGAGAAAGTCTTATGCCCCCAGAAGCCCTTGTGTCCATGCGGTTGGTCACGCACGCTGGTATGACCTTCACAGAGAGGCTAAACTACCACCACACGACTCCCACTTCCAGGATTCCCATCTCACCCACCAGCTCCCTCACCTCAGGGTATTTGGGGTCGTTTCATACCCAGCCCACACTTCCACTTAGAGCTGAAGAATCTAGCTTGGTTTTTTTTGTTGTTGGTGGTTTGTTTGTGGCAAGGTTTCACTATGTAGTTTAGGCTGCCCTTGAGCTTACTGTGTAGCCCAGGCTGGCCTCCAATGCATGGCGCTCCTCCTGCCTCAGTTTCCCAAATGCTAAGATACACCACTACACCCAGTGCTTTTTTTTGTTTTTGTTGCTTGTTTTTTTACTGGCTTTTAATGAGATTTATTGCTTCATTTGCAGACACTGTAGAAAATTCAGAAAGCACAGAATGTAAAGAACAATTTAATTCACTCAGTACCCTGTCACCCACAAATAAAATATAGGACCTATTTTATGAAATTTCTTTCTAGATGTTTCCTTGCCCATAGACAGCAGAGGCTGCTGATGGGTGTGGCTGGCAGTGGAACCCTGTGTGTGCGTGCATACACGGAGGCACAGTCTGTGCCTCTTCTAAAGAACAGTCAAGAATCTCAGCAGTTCCCCTGGCCACTTCCCGGGCTTTGTAGAGGAAGTCACTTTCCTGGAGCTGTGTAGCTAAGAGGTCTTCTTACACAGGTGGTTTCCTGACCCTCAGGAAGGTGGGGCCACTGTGTCTCTGGGAGACAGCAGCAGACCCCATCCCTGGCCACCTCAGTGTCCATTTAGTGCCCAATCTAGGGTCTCCGAATTCACCACCCTGAGTATCACTTGTTAAGTAACAGCACAGAGCCTGTTCCGCAGATAGATGCATGAGAAGTGGGTCGGAATGGCGTTCTCTCTTACATCTTGCACCTGCCATTCATTTTATCCCTAGAAATGCCTTCGGCCAGTGCTAACAAAATTAAATTTGACAGAGATAAATGGGAAGTCTCCCCAGACTCAGCACTGCACTCCACAAAAACAGACTGGAGGAGGTGCGGCCACTCATGTGAGAAGCTCCCAGGAAACAGTCAGCAGTCACTAGTCCCGTTAGCGCAGCGTGAAGTCCAGGGAAGTGGGGGGAGACTCGGCGGAGCCCTGGGCTCTTTGGACCCAGCCTGAGTATAGGGTTTAGGGGAGGTGCTGTGCTTCAGGGCGGAGAGTTTCCCAGCAGGCCTAGAGGAGGAAGTGACGGTAAAGAAGGCTCTTAGAGCCATGAGAGTACCAGTAGTGGGAAATATTTACCCTAAGGTTTGGGAGGAACATGGCAAACCTTTGGCTCAGGAGCGGGAGCGATCTCTTCATTATCCATGAAGCCAAAGCAGTGTCACCTGAGGGCCTCGGGCCTGCAGACTGGGCTGCTCCCAAAGGGGAGACCCATCCCAATCCAACGTGGCCTCATCTCAACCTGACACATCAGGTGCTGCTGTAATTTGGATCCAGAACATCCCCCCAGAAGCCCACATGTTACTAATGACTTGGTCCCCGGGCTGGGGCACTGTTGAGAGGTGGCAGGATCTTTAAGAGGTCGGGCCTAGTTAGAGGCAGTTAAGTCATAAGGAGTCATGTTATGAAGGGAATATTGGGACCCTGGCCTCTTTCTCTCTTTCTCTCTTCCTCTTTCTCTAATTCTCATCTTTCGTAAATTATAGCAGCTTCTGTGCCATGCACTCACACCGTGACACACTGTGCCACCACACACCCAAAGCAATGTGGCCAAATGACCATGGACGAACTGTGAGCCAAGCTGCTTTCACCCAATGTCAGCCTCTTGTGATTCATCCAAGCTGGTTCTCGTATCAAGAATTGGTTCCTTTCAGTGCTGAGCAGTCTCTCACAGCGTAGATGTTGGTTTAATCGTTTACCCACTGAAGAAAACCTGTTATTTCCTGCTCTGAACAACAATCTTGCCATGAAAATTCATGTACAGATTTTTGGGTGTGTGTAAGTTTTCATCTTCTCTGGGATCCACGCCCAGGAGGTCAATTGCTGGGTCATGTGACAGCCAATCCCCGAAGGTTACCTGCTACAGGTATGTTCTACAAATGATTCCATTTGTAGAACATTCTTCAAATGAGAAAACTATCAAAATGGAGAACATGTTAGAGGCTGCCTTGGGTGGAGGGGGCTCTGCGGCAAGAAGGAGGTGGCGTGTTTGGGAAAGGACCACAGGAGGGATGCTTGTGGCAACGGAGCGTTCTGTCTTGACTACCAGTGTCACTATTCTGGACCTCATGCTGGGGGACACTGCGTAGCAGGTACTTGACTTTTTCATTGCATTAATCACAATAACTTGTAAATCCACAGTGACCTCAAAATAATATTAAATAATATTTTAAATATAGGGCCTTTGGGATAAACTGGAGACTTTTATAGGTAAATGGATGCAACGCGAGACCATCCATACTCACAGGTGACGTAAATCAGACTCGGAGGTATAAATATCGTGTTGTCTCCCTTGTGTGGGAAGCTGAAATCTCCCATATATATATATATTATATACAAGATAGTTAAGGTAGTTATACTACTAATTTCTCTTAGTTCTTTGGACAATTAAATGCTTGTGTCTTGTACCCTGAGTACCTAATTTAAAGATAACAATATGCAATGTATTAACCATTGTTGCTCTCCTATTGTTTTGAAATTTTGCTTTTCCTTTTTCTCTTTTACATAAAATTTTAAAACATTAAATCTGGGGCCTTTGGGTGCCACTCCGTAGTAGAGCTTGCGCTCAGCCTGAGCGAGGCCCTGGTGGGTTCCCAGGACCCGCCCGCCCCCCACAAGGAAATGGAGGCAAACGCTGTGTAATCTGTGGGGGTGCGCATGCAAAGGAAGATGTGGAAAGATACATAGCAAACTTAGCAAGCCTTCGGCAGGAGAAGGAATCTAAAAAGAGAGATTATTTACTTCTTTTCAAGCTTTTAGGTATTTGACTTGTTCCAACAAGCACGTGTGACTTGCTGATTTTGTTCGGATCGATGAAATAGCAGTGAAGATGAAGGGGGTGCTGTACAGAGCTCCACCGACTCCACCCATTTTTGTGAAAAATGCTTCCTCTGTCTCTTCACAAACTTTTCAAATCTGTGGTGCGGGAGCCAGGGGTGAAGAGAGGTGTGGGGCTTCACCCTCTGTGAGCTCTCCGCTGCTGGCTGCCCTCAGACCAGGCATCCATCACCGCAAGCCAGAATCATCTTAGTGCCTCTCCATTATTTGATTCCACTCTCCCAATGTCTCTGGGGGTGAGAGCTGTGGTTGTACAGACGAGGAGACGGGGGTTTAACTCTGCTTTTCATGTTGGATTCTGCACTTCTGAGACCCTCACACTTTACCATCCCTGACCAAGCCCAGCCCACCCACTTTTGGCCCTCAAGGTCCAGTGGCCTTCAGAATGCAGGGTTATTCCCAAGCCTCTCACCTAACTCTTTGGAGACAGAAGCTAAGAGAGCCCAGCAGAAGGAAAGCTTGGGGAAGCGCAGCTGGTGGCTGGCTTGTTGGTGGCCACTTTGTTAGAATCACCAAGAGACAGGTGCTGTGTAGAACAGAGCCTGATTCCAGCACAGTACTCCCCACTGACCATGGGGCCAAGCTCAGATACTGGAGGCCAGCAGGACACCCCCAAGAGTAAAACAGTTCACCATCAACAGGGAGTAACACAGACGGACAGGCCCCTGTCCCCACCCCTGCTTCTCCGACTGGAAGCCCTCTTCACCCTGTGTCTCGTGGCTAGCTCGTCATTTGTAGAGGTTTCAGTACATAACCAGTTGGCTCCAAGGCAGAGTAACACATGGCAGAGGGGCACAGTTCATGACAGCACAAGACAACAAAAGCAATGAGAGAAGGACGGAGAGACAGAGAGAGAGATTCTTCCTGTCCCTTATATTGTATGCAGACTACCTGCCCTAGGGCAGGTGTATCACTCTGCCTGTAATCTCAGAATTGAACAGTTAATCAACCACAAACTCTAGATTCAGCCACCTTCAAAAAGCCCACCACCCATGACCACATGAGGCTTTGAGGGGACACCTAGACACAAACCATAACACCCTGCTTTCTATAGATAAATTGTTTGTCGTGTTTCAAGATGAGGCGTTAGTATGTCCGTTGACGTTGACTCCCCAGGGGAGTGCTGCGTGGCACTTCCTGTCCTGGAAGCTGTTGATGGGGAACCCTTTTACTCTGTGGGTGTCCAGACTGGGAACATGAAAGATGTTGTCTCCTTTGAGACCTCCTCTAGTCACCAGTTGACTGAAGGGTTCTTTTGTGCAATGGGTAGAAATCACAGATTGGCAACGTGCAGTTCCCTTGATGCCAGTGCCTCTCGGCTCTTTCTATTACAGCTCTTACTTAGCACCTTTTAAACCAGCAGCCACAGCTCATAACCCCCTTGGTAGTTTTCTAGTCTTTCAGGAGCTTTCACTTCCTCTCTGGGGCTCTTTATGGGTCACTGCAGGTCTCTGGCAGTCACCACCCATCTCCCTTGCTATTCACTTCTCTGCTACTCTAGTGTAACCAGTTCTTTGTAGTGCAACCCATTCAGTCCCGTCCTTGAGATAAAAATTCCGAGTAGACAGTACAGAGGGATAGTGCGCTGGAGGAAGCCCTTCTGGACAGGTGTGAGGAGTGCGGGAGAGTGCGGTTTATATAGAGGAGGAGTGGGCCCACCTATGCTCGGTCTTCTGCAATTCACGGAGCTATCACGGGGTGACAAGGTGGGGTCATCCGGTGACAAGGTAGAGACATCCACAGTCCAGGCGGAGTCACCTGGGATGGGCCCATGTTGGAAGCCTGCTGCAACCTAGGCAAACATTTTCCAGAGCAACTGTGCAGCACCTGGGACAGCCAGCACTGTCATGGTGACAACTCCGCTAAGTGTGGGAGAAATGGCTGCGTGACTGATGGATGATTGACAGCTCCCATGTTTTTGTGGAAATAGGGGGAGAGGGCTGAAGTCACATGTGGCAGTGTTTTCAAGGAGTCTCCAGGAGGGACAGTTGTATCCATCAGAGCCCATTAGGGCTTGGGGATCCGGAGGATATCAGGAAAGGGCCCAGTCCCTCCCGGGTGTCTGCCCAGTCCCTCCTGTTTCCAGGCTGCTAGACCACCCTGAGGGAGGGAAGGAGGGACAAAGGGGAGGAGCATGACAGCTGTCAATCAGATCGTGCCCACTTTGGCTATGAGAGGGTAAAGGAGCAATCTCATTCCCACTGCGTGTTTTCTGTGTGTGCCTGTGCTCCCACAGAATGGCGTGGCCAGGGCCACCTTCCCTCTTGCTGTCCCCAAGGCCTATACAGAATCTTACGCATGCACAGTCGCTGCACCTGGGATGAATGGATACATTAATCCTTAGAATGTTTACAGTGTTCTTTTACTCTCCTTCCTTCCAGGGATCTATAAAGGGCACTGCTTCCGGATCAATCACTTCCCAGAGGACAATGATTATGACCACGACAGCTCAGAGTATCTCCTTCGTGAGTGCTGAGAATCCTTTGTGCATGTGGCGGGGGGAAGTGGGTGGCAAGAAAACAGCTGGAAGAGAGCGGGGCCCTGTGACAGGGTGTTGCCACGCTGCCTGTCTCTGCAAACTGGACATTCCCTCTGCTTTCAGAAACTGAACTCCGAGGGTGACGCTGCCCTGACAGCTGGGTTCCGCGTGAAGTTCCTTGGCTGTAGGTCTAGGCTCTGGGAGACTGAGGCCTGGGCAGAGGTGATACAGCTTCCTAAGGCTGACGGGCTTGGGCCAGCTTCAAGAGAGCCAACTGGCTGGGCCTAGTACTGGGCAGGGGAGACTGTTAACACAGTCTGCTAAGGCTGCCCATCTCTAAAAGGCAGGTCTTTCCATGCATCCTGTGCCCCGCCCCGGGGTGAGACCGGCCCACCTCTCCCTGTGTACTCCCCAGGATTCTGTTCTTAACAAACCAAATTAATTTGCAACCAGAATCAGCTTCACAGGGTGCTTGGCAGCCTGAGGGAGGTGCAGAAGGTGGCAGAATGGCCGCTAGCTGAGCCTTGCTGTGCTTCATGCACCAACTGGAGACCCAGCACCTCTGCCTGCGGGCTGCCCGCAGTCCCGCCCCCGGCCTGGAGCCCAGACAGGCAGCACAAGTTGAATCCAAGAGAACAAAGCCAGCCCCACACCCTAAATCCCGATCACATTCTCGGAGCTATGGGTGCCCCCTGAGGAGGAGGCAGGAGCCACAGCCCAGGAGGAGCCTGGGGATAGAAAAGCCAGCATCTCTGTGTCATTGTCCCCTTCCACATTAACCAAAAGACACAAAGAAGAGTTGCTCCCCACAGCGCCCTGGGCTTGGGGCCAGCTTCATTCACAGAGAACCCACAGCGGCCTCAGAGGGAACACAGTTCACTCTGCACCTGCTTAGGACCATTTCTGTCTTTTTTTTTTTTTCTGAGAGTAAAAATTTGGATTCTGAGTCATCTGGTGAAATAGAACAGCGTGCCGTTCCCATGGAGCCAGGCCATGTCAGGCTGCTGCAGCCAAACCCAGAACCTGAAATAATTCAGCCAGAGCCCTGCCCCCGGGCCTCCTCCCTCAGCCTCTCCTCTGCTGCCTGTCCTCTGACTCTGCTTCCCGAGGGCCTCGCACCAAACCGGGCAACTGGATTCTCAGAGGGCTGCTGCAGATCGTGGTGTAGGTTGCACACTGTGTAACTCGAGGAACGTCACCTGCATAGGTTATGGCAGGAGTGACAGCCCCCTGGTTCTGCAGTGCAGGAGAGGTGAGGACAGGGCCGTGGGGCAGGAACTGAGGCCCCTAGGAAGACATGCAGCCTCTTCACCCCCGGCCTGGGGCATGGAAGCTGGGAATCCTGATGCATTGGGCACAGCCAACCTCCCGAGGCCCAAGTAGGACGGGAAAGGATGGGGTGAGAATCCGCAGGAGCAGATAAAGGTGTCCGTCCCACTTCAGCCCTGCACGAGGGGTCCTCGAACTCTACCAACAGTGTCCCCAGGGAGGATTCGAGGACTGGGAGTTTCACAGTGAGGTCTCAAATAAAGTGATGGTAGCAGGGATGAGCAAGTTTGTTCACAAGCCCGGGTGTGCATGAGAAGACAGCGTCTCCAGCGGATGGTGGATGTGGGCAGGAGGAGGCAGAGCTGACGTCCCAGCAGGGCGGTGGCCTTCCACTCAGTGGCTGCAGGGACAGGGATATTTGGCCTGAAAACTGAGTCCTGCTTTTGCCTTTGGTCACCCTTTCCCTCCACAGAGCAGGTGAGCTTGGAGGCAAAGTGGGTGGACAACTTGCCGAGACAGTTTAAGGTTATACTTCCCACCGCCACCCGGCCTGCATCCCTCTGGGTCACCCTGTCCCCAGTATCCAGCCTTCTGGTCTCTGTTACACTGTTGATCTCCAGAATATGAAGAAGCACAGGAGAAAGGTCTCACAGGGGGTTGATAGTTGTGGAAGGTGAGAATTCATCATCATGGGCCTACTGTGTGTCAGGCACTGTATTAGCCCCTGGGACACAGTAGCAAGGGAAACAAGAGCTCTGCCCTGCTAGTAGAGAGTAGGGCTGTGGAGAGAGCTCCCTGGCAGGGGTGCCTGCTGGTAGCCTGTTACAGAGGCTGCTCAGCTGTCCAGGTATGGAGCGCCAGCAGGCCGAAGTCCACACGCTCATATTTTGTTTTGGACAATTCAGGGAGAAAAACCCAGCCAGGATCCATGCATTCCGAAGCTATCTGGAAAAGCTGGGCTTGAATTCTGAGTTATGTTATTGCCACAGGGTTCCTGAAGGTCTCTGAGCTCTTGCAGTGTCCCTGCTGGTATATACATTCTCAGCCCAGGATTTGGGGGAGTCCCTAGTCCACACTCTATCTGCTGTCTTTTCCGTGGCCCTTGCTGGCTCCAGAATTTCTTGCCCATTTTTCTCTGACTCTGACGCCACCCCTAGGCCCTGTATCCCCAGGGAGGTAGATCATTTCAGTGCTGGGCCGGAGTGCTCGTGGTAGGGCTGCCAGGAGTCCCCGGAGCGCCGGAGGTGTTGGAAGGTGGTGTCCATCCTCCGGGGAGACACGCAAATCAAGGCCATTGCCTGGGCCTGAGTTAGCCACCTAGAGACGGGCTGGCCGCCAGCCTTCCTCACGTCTCAGCCACGGGATCTCTGCGATGCTCGACCTGCACCAGTGTCCATGCCAACGCCGGCTGCCATCTGCACATCCAGACCAAGTCTGTGTGGCAAACAGGTGTTTGCGTGACTTACCTGGTAGGGTGGATGGATGGCGCTGAGCCAGGCCTGGGCCTCGGAGACTTTGGAGCAACCGGGCCCCCTTCTCCCTAGCTGCACTGACCTGTTTACCAGGGAAGGGCACCGGGGAAGGGTCCTGGCCCGACTCTGTAGCCAGCACAGCTCAGGATCACGTTTCCTCAGCACGTCCGAAGCCCAGTCCTAGTGCCTACGGCTGCAAGAAGGCCAGAGAGGAATTAGGGAGGAGGCGGTGCTGCAGAGAAGAGGGTCATTTAACGCCCAGACAATCCCTCATCTATGAAGAGGGCGCATGCTGGTGGGTGTGCAAAACAGAGACAAACGCAGCCTTCAGAAGCTGTGAGGCCTCATGCCAGTCAGCTGGCCCAGGAGGGGCATCTGCCCGCACCCCATGACTCACTGTCCCCTACTGGGACCACCAAGGCCCCTGTGACCGGATTTCTGTGGGAGAACATGCAGGTATGGGGGAAGGCTGAGCTATGGGCTCCTTGGGTCCCTCCCCCACGCCCAACCCTGAAGGGGGGGGACCCGCAAGCCCTGCTGTGTGCTCTGTGCTTTCTCACAGTAACTCTCTGAGCCAGGCGTTTCTTCCCACCCAGGACCGCTGTAGCAACTGATCACAAACTGCTTAAAGCAGTAGAAATTGACCCTCTGACACTGAGGCACCCAGAAGTCCAAAACCAAGGTGTCAGCAGGACCTGGCCTCTTCTGCTGGCTCCAAGAAGTGGCTCTTTCCTTGGTGGCGCTGGAACTTGCCGGCCACATCACTCTACTCTCCGCCTCCGTCTTCCCCACTCTGCGTGTCCTCTCTGGATAAGAGCAGTGTTTCCTCTTAGAAGGACACTTGTCACTGAACTCAGGAACCACCTGATTCGTCCAGCATGCTCTTATCTTGAGATCCTTAATTACATCTGCAAAGACCTTTTCTCCAGTACCATCATCTTCTTAGCTCCTGGGCATTAGAACCTTCCATATTGGGGGTTGGGGGTTCCACCCTTAGAGGGTCTTGTCGTCACTATTTCCTGGTTGTGAAAGAGTGGATTCTGGCGGACGCTGAAGCTGTCTGCCCCAGGTGCCCCGCCAGCCAGTGGTGGAGCAAGGGAATGGGCTGTGCTGGACCGCAGGGTCCACTAGCACCTCACTGGGCCCGCCGGCCACCTCGGTGACCTCATGCGCATCGTGAGCCTCCGCGTCCTCATCTGTCACCAGGATAATGACGGTGATGGTGGAGCGGAGCATAAGGAGTATCACTTAGGAAGCACATGCTATGACCATGCCGCGTGCAGACAAGCTCCTTCCATGTGCAAAAGCAACTGTGGAACCCTGGGACTACAGCTGCCCGCATTCACAGTTTCATTTTATGAGGTTTTAGCCCCCTGCAGTTCAGAAATAGGAAGCAGTATCTGGGCAGGGTGGTGCATGCCTGGAATCCCAGCTCTGGGAGGCGGAGGCAGGAGACTTGCAATCCAAGCTGAGCCTGGGCAACTTAGCAAGGCCCTGTGTCAGAAGTTAAAAAGGGCTGGGAAAGAAGCTTCATGTGAAGTCTATGGATTCAATTACTCAACTCCCAGGGCTGGGGTGGGATAGGGGGGATCCAGAAATAAATTATTCATAGATGTTTTTGTTTTGTTTTTTGAGACAAGGTCTCACTTTGTAATCCAGGCTGGCCTTGAACTCACTTTGTAGCCCAGGTTGGGCTTGAACTTGCAGCGATCCTCCTGCCTCAGCTTCCCGAGTGCTGGGATTATAGGTGTACCCTACCATGCCCAGCTCATGAGTCACATGTTTTAAATAATTTTATTGTAATGTATTGGCATAATTGTTCTATTAGTGATTGTTGCCAATCTCTTACTGCACCTAACTTGTAAACTTTATCACAGATATGTACATACAGAAAAGCGCACAGTATAAAGTAACGCCTCAGTTCACGAACACTTCTGTTTGCAAACAAATTTGGTTCTGCAAACAAAAGCGTTCAGCAAAATTTTGCCTCTGTTCACGAACTCTGCATCGGGGGACAAACACCACCAAGGTCATCTTCCTGACACAAACACGAACACAACTGTCTTTCCCCAAATCATAAAATAAACCAAGTTCATAAACCGCGTTCCCACAGTGGATAGGGTTCAGGACTCTGTGATTTCAGGCATCCATTGGGGGGCTTGAACTGTACCCCCCGCAGACAGCAGGGGATGGCTGTATTATGAGCCAAGGAGAAAGTGGAGCTTTGGAAAGTGATTTGGCCTAAGCCATGCTGCCAGCACATCACAGAGCAGGGTCAGCGCACTGTCTCATCCCTGGTGCCGAAGCCTCGCCTCCACCCCTGCACCTGGGCCTCCTCCTGTGAACGCTGCCTCCCGGTTCCGGACGGCTGCAGAGATGGTGTCCAGGAAAGGCTTTGGCGGGCTGTGAGGTGTTACGTGAATCTGACGCAGCCCACAACCTCCATAGCTGTTATTGTACCTCCCTAGAGCCACTGAAGGACTCTGTTCCCTCCCGGTTGATAGAAGTGTGACCCACGCTCAGGCTGAGCAATATGTGGGCAGATATGACCTGAGTCACTTATGTCCCCCAGAGTAACCTGCAGGCCCGGGGCCATCACTTGCCACTGGTCCAGCTGCCTTGACCCACCCGGCCTCCTGACCACTGTGGGTCCAGGTCCTGATGGGAATCTCCATCTCCCGGGGGGAGGAGATTGAGCTTCAGAGTTCCAGGGAGACGTCCGTGGCTGTGTCCAGGGAGGGTGGCTGGTCTCACTGCCCTCTCTGCTCTGTCCCTTCCCTGGCCCAGGCATCGTGCGAGCCTCCAGCGTCTTTCCCATCCTCAGCACCATCCTGCTGCTGCTTGGGGGGCTCTGCATTGGCGCCGGGAGGTTCTACAGCCGCAAGAACAACATCGTCCTCAGTGCCGGCATCCTCTTTGTGGCTGCAGGTGAGCCTCCCGCCCAAGCGCCCCACTCGAGCCAGGGACAGCAGAGGAGCTGGGGACACCAAGGAGCACGTGCTCCCATGGTCTCCACCGCCAGGGCTGTGCATCCTGGCAGGAAGCCAAACCACAATTACCACATGCACTTAACTTAAAAGTCCAGGTGTGCAGGCCCGGGAGCTCCACTGCCTGACAAGGCTTCTCCTTGGGGTGACTGAGTGTCTTGGAACTAGACAGACACTGGTTGCACACATCGTGAATGTACTAAATGCCACTGAGTTGTGCAGCTCCAAAAGGTTAATTTTATACGAATTCTACCTCCTCTGGGAAAAATCATCAAGTGTGCAAAGTATGACCAAGGCCAGGTGCTGGGTGCTTTCTGAGCCTGTAATGGGGAGGCTGGCTGAGGTGGGGTTCAGGGAGGTACCCAGGGAGGCCAAGAGCTAAAGGTCTCGGCCTGGTAAAGACAGGGTGAGGACCCAGAATGGATGGAGTGGCCTTTGCGCGGAAGGGTCAGTACAGCTGACTACATAGCGCTGACACTGTTTTGGGAATTATAAGTTGCAGGGCGAGCACTTCCAGCACACAGGAGGATGTGTGCCAGTCACGTGTAAACACCACACCACTTTACAGAAGGGTCTGCAGTATCTGCAGAGTTTGGTATCTGTAGGGGTGTCCTGTGGATACCAAGCGACAGCTGTACTCAGAAGAAAAGTTAGTTACCGCAGTCACGAAGTGCTCAGCAAAGAGGAAAAGGCCACCAGCCCCGTCGCTGGCCACCTCTCCCCGTCCTGTTTTTGAGAACAACCTCGTCCTCAGTGCCTCACAGGGCGAGTCTAACCCCTGCCTCTCTCCCTCCGCAACCCCTCTGCTTGCTCCCTTTCCAGGCCTCAGTAACATCATCGGCATCATTGTCTACATTTCCAGCAACACAGGCGACCCCAGCGACAAGCGAGACGAAGACAAGAAGAACCATTACAACTACGGCTGGTCTTTTTACTTCGGTGCCCTGTCGTTTATTGTGGCGGAGACCGTGGGAGTCCTGGCTGTAAACATTTACATTGAGAAAAATAAAGAGCTGAGGTTTAAGACCAAACGGGAGTTCCTTAAGGCTTCTTCCTCTTCTCCTTACGCCAGGATGCCAAGCTACAGATACCGGAGACGGCGCTCCAGGTCCAGCTCGAGGTCCACTGAGGCCTCGCCCTCCAGGGACACATCTCCCGTGGGCCTGAAGATCGCTGGGGCCATCCCCATGGGGGAACTGTCCATGTACACGCTCTCCAGGGAGCCCCTCAAGGTGACCACGGCCGCCAGCTACAGCCCGGACCAGGAGGCCGGCTTCCTCCAGGTGCACGACTTCTTCCAGCCAGATCTGAAGGAGGGTTTCCACGTGAGCATGCTGAACCGGCGGACGACCCCCGTGTGAGCTGCCCACCGGCCTCCCCCAGCACACTGTTTGTGTCGGGCGTGTGGCCCTTCAGGCAGATAGACAATGAACTGAAGCCAGACGCAACCCTCCCTGCTCTGCAGACAGCGTCACGGGCTGGCTCGGAGTGGAGGAGGCCCGGAGACTGGAACCTGGGTTGCCAGAGAAGCAAAAGGCTGACTTTATCCCCCTAAAAAAGCTGTTTGACTGCCCTGAGATTTCCACAACCTCCAGGAAGCCCGAGAGCTTTCCTGAAGCTACATGGAGCCATTATCTCCTGCTGGAAGCAAATCTTACCAGAAGAATGGGATTTCAGGCCTTGGCTCCCTGCCAGGGGCCAGCCACCAAAGGCCTCTCTGGGCACACGGAGCTCTGGACACTTGTCAGCTGCTTTTGAACCAGACGTTCCTATGTCTTGGAACCAGAGATGAGGACGCCGAGCCTCGCACCCACCTCTCCCCTTTCCCTTGCTCTGGCACCCCAGCAGGGGACTGTTGGTGAGAAGTAATCACCCTGAAGAGACGCTGTGCAGCTAACCGGTGCTTTGGCCTTGTGCTGCCCTGGGCTGCCTCCCTCCGCCCGCGTGGACTGAGGCCTGTGGAGGCGCTGCCGAAAGGCAGGGCTGGGGCCGCGGATGGCTTTTCTGTCTGCTTCTGGAAGTTTCTACCTTACTCAGAATGGGCAGGACACACTGACCCTGAGGGTCTGGAGGATTCCACCAGTGAAAGGGAAGGTACCTTTGTGCCGCCTTGCTGTGTTCGTCCCTGCTGACCTGAAGAGCAGTCCTGTCCCTTGTGGGAACACAGGAGAAGGTGGAGGCAGACCCTCCCCCCCAGACCCTCAAATGGCATTTGGCGACAGAAGCCTGAACCTCTGTGCAAGAAAGGGAGGCCTGAGGGAAAACAGCAACCAAAAAACAAAACCGAACAAGCATCCATTCTCTAGGTGAATCGCGATCTGTCTCAAATCAACACCAGGGAAGCAAGTTGCGTTCATTTCCTCGTCTTAAAAAGTAGCAGCAACATGAGCCCACGTCTTGGCATTGTGATTCAGTCTGCCACCACCAGCAAGGATGTAGAAGAGGAAGTTGGACTGAAGAGGCCACGCCGGGCTTGTCTTCGTCTTCAGAGACAGGAACCTCCACACTTTATTCAAAACTAAGCAAGGGTTTTGCCATTTTTCCAGCCATTTTTCCCTCCTTCTGAAGCAAGCAGAGACCATGGAAGTGTGTCTGGGTCCCCAAGAACTCCCTGAAACACGGAACTTACCCTCTTTTCTATAAAACACGTGCTTTCTAAGGAGAAATTGTTTCTTACTTTTTGAAACTTCTTAACCAATCCTGAACAGTCAGCTGTGATCCCAGTAGGTGTCGCACTTAGACGTGATGAGCAATTCTTACCTCAGCCACCTGCTCGCGGAGCCCCTGGGCAGACCCAGCCCCAGGAGTTCAGAACCCAGTCCATGCGGCCTGGCTTCGTCCTTGCCCTCCCGCCCTCCACACGCAGGAGAGGACGTCTCACGTCACATCCCCGGCCAACCGCCCCTGTTGCCGGTGAGCTGAGATGCGAGGCGTCCGGGGCCCCTTCGTGCTTGCTTGAAGCCCTTTCCTCCTGGCGGGGCTGGCCCTGGATGGCGATGTGTCTAGCATGCGTTACAGTGTGGCCTGTCCCCGCCGCAGGCCGCCCCTGGCCTGCCTCCCCGCCACCCTGGCCTCTCCTCTAACCTCCGCCACCGCGCCATCGTCTTACCAGGCTGAAGAAAGAACCACCGTCCAGCAAAGCCCCAGGACTTGTCTTCTCTCTCCCAACAGCAAGGCAGCCTAGCCGTTGCTGCCACACAAGCCACCGCCCACCCGCTGCCCCAGCAGTTCCCGTGGTTCCATAAAGAAAGCTGTGCTCCAGTGATTCCTACCTCTTGCCCTGTCCCAGACAGAGAACGCAGAGCCCGCTCCAGGGTCCAGGAAAGAGTAGAAAGGGAAAACGCAACAAAGAGGGACAGAGGGCAGGGAGCAAAGCACCTCAGACACTCCAGCCTTCACAGCCTTTCTCCCCTCTGCCGTCCTCTCTGGGGACCCCGGCCTCTGGCTCGCCCTTCCTGCAGCCAGGCCCGCTCGAGCAACGGGCAGAGCCGGACTCGGCACCTTCCGGGGAGGTGTGGGGCACTGCCCACTTCCCACCCTCCTCCCGCCCACCCCCTACCGCGTGTTTCTCCAGTTAAGCACCCGTACCCACTATTGGTTTGGGGTTGTTAGTTCTGTCTCTTTTTTTTTATTAAATAAAAACATTTTTAAAATGTTCTCCTCTTGATGTAGGGAGGTGAGGGAAGAACTCTGCTTGAGTTCTCTTGGTGGTACTTGGTACTTGGCTTGGGGCTGTAGGAGCACCAGACCCTTCAAGAGAAGTTAGAGGCTAATGGGGCGGGGGGTAGGGTTTGGCCACGGCTGATTTCTCCGACTTGAATCTGGGTCGCTGGCCACCTCCCCAGGACACTGGCTGATCTTAGACTTCTGGGAGGTGCCCCTGAGGTGCGTCTCACAGGTAACAGGCCGCCTCGTGCTGCGATGTGGTGTGAGCAGCAGAGCAGCAGACCCAGCCAGTCCTGCCCTCAGAACCTGTGAGTAGGAGCAGCCAAACTAAGGCAGGTCATGGAGATGCCGGGTTACCTAACGGGGTTTTGAGGAAATTCATTCAGGAGCCCCCTTTCCTAAGAAATTCTGCAGTGACGAAGTAGAGGCCAGGTATCAAAATGTGAGCAGTGTCTGAATGAAAAGCCAAATTGGCTTCCTTCCGCCATTACAGGACCAAGCCACCCAGTCCCAGGCAGAGCACCTGGCCACCACTGTTCCCTGGGATAGGAAGGAGTAAGGTAAGGGATGGACAGAGGGGTCAGAGTGGCCACCTTGACCTAGGCCCTACTTGACATCTGTTGTCAGCTGCTAGGGTGGGCTCACCTTGGAGGTGGGCCCTGCCAGGGTGTCAGCCTACTCCTCCTCCGGCGTGAGAAGTGTGTTAGTTACTTTTCTCTCTTTGCTGACACAGAATTCCCAACACTCACTGTTAAAGGAGGAAAACTTTGCTTGACTTACAGTTTGTAGAAGTTTGGGTCCATAGTTGGCTGGCTCCAAGGCAGAGCAGCACATGGCAGAAGGGCATTGCAGAAATAGTTCATTGACTGAAGAAGACAGCAAAAGTAAGCATAGGACAACCACAGTCTTTCTAGCCCTTATATTTTATCCAGACAGTTCAGGACAGGTAGCTGTCACACTCTTAATCCCAGTGCCCTTGATCCTAGCACTGCACCATGAATCAATCCCAGCATCACACACTCTAGATCCAGCCACCTCTGAAAAAGCCCCACCTATGACTACATGAGGCTTTGGGGGACGTCTTAGTTACTTTTCACTAGTCGCTGAGACAAAATACCTGATGCCCAAAGTTGGGAAAGGAAAGGTTTATTTCTTACAGTTTTTGGAGGTTTCAGTCCATACTCAGTTGGCTCCAAGGCAAGGTGGCATGGCGGGGCCGCAGTTCATGGCAGCTGCAAACAGCAAGGCGGAAACCGGCAAGAGAGAGAAACACACCTTCTTCCTGCCATTACATCACATCCGGGCTCCACCCCCTAGGAGGGTGCAGTGCTGACACCACCAATCCAAGTGCTAGACAATGAACCAGTCACAAATGCACAATGCAAATACATGAGGCCTGGGGGCCACGACATAAACCATGACAGGGGACATATACACACAAACCATAACAAGGAGAGAGGGTCATCGGAGACCCCTCTGCCCCAGTTCTGCCCATGCTGCAACTCAAAGGACCCTTAATTCAATTCCATCTTTCCCTTTCTTTAAGGACTATGGCTGAGTCTTCCTGAAAGCTATGGGCTTCACCCCTTCTCCCAGAACCAAGAGAACTAACTTCAGGCACCTTCTTTGAGAACTTTGCTCCGATGCAGGCCTTTGCACCTTGGTTCCAGCAAAGGGTGGTGAGCCGGCAGACAGAGCCTAGGTGTCCATACACCTTTACCATCATGCCTAGGACATCCTCTCTCCTCCCTGAACTTTCTGCTCTGGCTAAATCCTCTTTCTTGCAGCCTATGAAGGGCAGCTGGGAAATGAATGTGCCTAGATGTGCTGAGCCACCAGATCCCAGGGCCAGGGGAGATCAGACCTTTGTTAGGTCCATCAACTGCCCCTGGCCAAGCTGGGGGCTGATGGTGCGGCCAGCCTGGAGCCAAAGCTGTCTGGAGTTGCCTCCCTGTGCCAGAATCTCTGTGTCCCCTGTTTATTCTTAGCACTGAAGAAACTCTGGCTCAGCACAAGCCTTACAGCCATCCCGAGCAGACTCGTTCCAGTCCACATTTAGTGACTGACTACTACCTCACAGTCACATGGTCACGTGTTTACCTCAGCTAAAAACTCTGTCTCTGTATCTTCCAGAGCGAGGTCTGCAAGAACCCACACAGAAGTCAGTGTTCCAGTGCCTGATGAAAATGCTAGTCAGAACCACCTCCTGCTCTTGGGCCCCATTTACCTTCACTTACAGGCTAACTCCGTAACCAACGAGTGCATAGTGGTTTATACATTAGACGTTCATTTCTCACTCATGAAACCCACTCATCAAGGCAGGGAGGCAATTCCTGCTGTGGAGGCTGCGCTGCCCATGGACATCTTGTGGGCAGATAGGGACAGTGAGAATAAATGATCTTGTGGCTAGAGGTCTAGTGAGAGATTTTAATGGGCCAGAAAGTTGTGACTTCACCTTTGTGCACATACCATTACCAGAATACAATCATATGACTACATCTAAGAGCAAAGGAAGATGGGAAATGTAGTCCAGTCAGGAGGAAAAACCAATTTGGGGAAGTACTGGTCAGTGTCAGCCCTTGGTGGGTATCTTTCCATAAGTCCGTCAGCTCCAACATGTTCAGCCTTGTCTCTGCAGCATGTGCCCCATTGTTAAATGAGGCGATGGTAGCTTCTTCCCAGGTGGGGGAGCAGCCTTAATCAAACGAGAACGCAGCATCATTGGACACTGACCAGCACGACTGGCAGGTCTCTTTCCTCAGTGGATCTGCTCATTACAGAAGGAAAATCAAGCCTGAGGGGGAAGTGGCTGGTAGGATAGGAGGGAACAGAAAGAAGAATAAAAGGAAGACAGAGTACCTTTGAGGGGAATTTTCATAGCAAACATGCAAAGGGCAATCCAGTTAGCTTGGAGTGGCCTTGGTCTCACAAAAGGGATGTGGGTTGCCAGAGCCAGGCCTGAGCAGCTCTCTTGTGCCCAGCTGTACCAACATGGTCTTAGCCTGAGTCTCTAGTTAGTGGAGCCACCTGAGCTGGTGCTAAGAGAGGGCAGGGAGCTCAGAAACAGCCATACAACTTTAGCTCCTTGCACTAGGTTCCTTGGGGAGAACCGAGTACAGACCCCACTAGCCAGCCCCCGCGGTGAGGGCAGAGGAGAGGAGGAGGGGCAGTTCAGGGACCTTAGAATGCAGAGGGAAGATGGATTAGATGCTCCCCATACAGATATTTGTAAACCTGCAGCTTTTAACAGATGGGTAAAAGCAACCACGGGAACCGAAGTCTGCTTGTCAACACACATCCTCACCTTTGTCCCTGCAGGGAAGGGGCTTGAGGAAACACCTCTGTCCTGACCTCCGTCCCCTGATAAGCATTCTAGGGGACTCAGTAACACCTATGGGACATTCAGAACCCACAGGTTAAATTGCAATAGCCAAGTTCATTTACAAATAATATGCCCACGCTTTCTTCTAAAATGAATACAGTTTACAGGAAAGTTAAAGAAGAAAACAGTGTCAGCCAAAATGCCATAACCCAGGAGAGCAGTGCAGTTAGCATTTCAGTGCCCCCAGATGTGGAATGGCAGGGAGGGCTGTGCTCTAAAACCTGACCTCCGCTCACATGTTTTTCCTCATGAGAATCAGCTTACGTCTTTATCCCTCGAAACATTTGTTTTGTTACACAGAGCTGAGGATGAAACCCAGGGCCTTGAGACGCTAAACATGAGTTTTACCACTGAGATGCACCGGCAACCCTCACTTAGGATGTCACTTTTAATGGCGAATACAGAGAGATGCCACTGTTTAAGCAGAGTCCTGTTGCTGGACATGGCTTATTTGCTGGTCCCTGGATCTTAAATGACAGCTGAATGGCCAAAGTGCCAGGGTGCTTGGGATGACTTTGGTTCAGATGTCGTGATTTCGAACTCAGAACTTCTGACCCAGCTTTACCCTGGAGGCTTCACCTCCCAACCTTGTCCAGAACTTGTCCCCGTCCAGGGCCAGAGAGCCTGGGCAGCTGCACCCCAACTACGCCTCTCCCTGCCTGTATCTAATAAGCAGTTTGTTAGCAGCTTCACCTGGGGAGGCTGAGATGCTTCACCCCAGCAGGCGTGACTTACCCATCATGTAACCCCCCAGCCACCTAGTGCATCAGTTAGTAGGGCTGTGTGACAAGTTACCCCCCAGCCTCACAGCATTAAGCATTCTCAGGGACTGTTGACACTGCTCAACAGACACGGGGCCAGGATGATTTTTCTCTGCTCCCGGTCGGGGGCCTCTACCGAAGCTTCAGCACTGGGCTGGATACTCTGGACACTCATGTACTCACACATCTGGCTGCAGAGTGGCCTGCGCTGTCTGTCAGTCCAGCAGCTGGGTCCAAGGACAAATGTCCTGAAAACAGGTGAAACGTGACCCACAGGAGTCGCCAAACCTGACTTGCACTGTCCTTCCCGGCCCTGATGGTGGACAGGGCCTTGGTTGGTTCCAGGGAGAGGAAGTAACTTCAGCTCTGATGGGAGTGACTGTGTCCTGCGAGGCAAGGAGGGAGCAGAAATGCTGCTGTGGTTGTTTTTACCATCTGTCCCTATCCCTGAGCTCTTTAGTCGCCTCCCCTGACTCTGCACTCCTTCTCCACCTGCAGACCCTTCCTTCCACCCTGTATCTCCACATACTTTCCGAGACTCCCATGTCTTTGTATGTCTTGGCTGATGTCTGCCCCCACCTCTTGGCATAAATGACCCCATGTCTTCTCCCAAGGACACTGCTTCCCTCGGGCCTCCCGGAGAAAACTGTCTGCCCTGCGAACTGCCTGGGCACATCCCAGTGTAGTGCCCAGTGTACTGCCCAGCCCCAGACTCAGGTCCAGAATTCTTTGGCTGGCAAGGGAGAAGGAAGGCCCGAGGAGGCCCCAGCATCTTCCAGAAGGCTGGAACAGAATACTCGAGAGAGAGCTTTTAAACTTGCAGCTTCCAACAAAACTTGGCACAATCTCAGAAGCAGAAGTCTGGGAGCTACCTGTAAGCTTCTTACACTGTCATCTCCTAAACTCTTCTTGGTCCCTCCTGCATATTTATCAAAGTGACATCCGTGGTGCCTCTTTGTACCAAGTCCTGCCACATTATGTGAAAGCACATCAACCTCTGTTGTAGTCTGGATTTATAAGGGAAAAAGTATAATACAGGACACATAATTTATAGGATTAGTTTACAGTAGTCACCCAAAGAGTTAAACACAAAAGACTTCAAGAAATCTGTCCACACATTAGAGACCTGAACAATCCAGCCGAGGGCCTGGACCCCACGGCAGTGTCCTGCACAAGTCCAGCTGAAGACCTAGAGCCCGTGGCAGTGCCCCAACAGCTCCAGCTGGTGGCTTAGGGTCACAGCAGTGTCTCATGTGAGTCTGTTTCAAGGATGCGCACTGGGAAGGCCCAGAGGTCGGCGGTGGAAGCTGGAAAGTCTGCGGCAGCTGCATGAACGATCTGTGCCAGCAGCCCGAGGGATCTGCACCGGAGCCAGGAAGCAACAAGCTAAGTACCAGAGTCCCCCAAAGACCCGCTGCCATCCTCAGCAACGGCAAGGACCCGAGCTCCTCCGGTGGTGAGAACGGCCCTGTTCGTGTCAGGAAAGCCAGCGTGACAAGCTTCTCCAGTAGAATCAACAGCACATCGCCTTCCTCTTCGGTCCTCTCTGTGCTGTTGGCAGCAACCCTCAGGTGGGCCTTCCGCACCCAGCACCGCGCTGATCCTGTTCAGTGGGTGTTACAAGTTGACTGTTCGTTAATCCACCGCAACCTCCACAGAGACAGCCATTCTAATTGACTTCCTAGTCTCAGCTCTCTGGCCTTTTCAACTCCACCGACCCTTCCTCTCCAGCCTGGGCCTTGCCGTCATGCCTGACTGCCCGCCCTGTCATCTTCAGGGCCATCGCCCAGCTCTCCCATCACAGCTTGCCATGCTCCCCATGCCTCACACCCTTCCCACCCCCTCACCTGGCCCACACCCTCAACAAGCTGCAGCGTCTTGCCCCTTCTGCTCTCTCCCCATACAGCTGCTCTCCCAGGCTCCCCCAGGCTCCCCCAGGCTGCAAGGTGAGCTCAGAAGATTCAGGCAAATGGCAGAGGCAAGCAGTGGCCTCCTGGGACGTCCACATCCTACTCCCTGGGACCTGACTCTGTCATCTTGCATGGCAAAATGGAACTTGGAGGATGCAATTAAATTAAGAATTGTAGTATTTGTGAATCAGTTAAAATTAATTATTTTGAGATAGGAGATTATCCTGGATTATCTAGGCGGACACTGTAATAACAAAAGTCCTTATAAAGGAAAAAGAGAGGCAGGCAGGAAAGTCGGAAATCGGATGGCAGGAGCAGAGTTCTGGGTAATGGGGCTGCTGCCCTTGGAGCTCGAAGGGACCATGAGCTGGGGCAGCCTCCAGAGGGGGGAGAAGCCAAGGACGGCTTCTCCCCTCCAGCCTCTGGAAGGCACACAGATGGCTGACACCTTGACATTAGCCTGGTGAGACAGCGACCACCAGAAGTATAAGATAATAAATTTGTTCTACATAAGCCGCTAAGACTGCGGCGATTTGTTCCAACGGGAATAGAAAATTAGCACAGCGCCCAGAGAGATCCATGGGCCCAGTGGTCCACTGCTTCCAGAAGTCATTTCAGTGTCCCTTCCTGGCTGTCATCCCGATCTTCACAAAACTATTTTATCCTCGACCGCCTAGCTCCTTCCTCTCAGAAGTTGATGCCCACTTCTAGGTCACCGAGGAAACAGAAGCCTTTAGAAGGTAACTCTCTCCACTCCTTGTCCCCTACCTACATGAGTTTACCCCATGAGTCATCTCTTGCTCTATCCTTTCCATCATGGTGCAAGAGGAAGCCCTCCTCTGCCTGTCTGATGCCAGCCCCTGCCATCTGAGGTCTGATTACTCCCATCCCCACCTCTAGAATCTTGCGCAAGCATTTAACATGGCGAAATTCTATCTCCCTTAAAACTGCAA
>PVJX010029119.1:0-23240 GCA_004027295.1 Dolichotis patagonum
CTCAGCATGGCTCTAACTCGTCCTTCACTCCTAATGAATGAGCTTGAGCACTTTTTCATATTGCAACTGAATACTGAAAAGTGGCTGCTTAAGTCTCTTGCATCTAGTTGAGTCCATAACTTTCTTTCTGATTAGGAGTTCTTGGTACAAATTCTTCCAGAACAAACATGCTATACTATCATCCCCCTCTGGGATCACTAATATACTCTCTCAGAGGGACCTAAAAGTCTCTCATACCTCATACATCTCATACAATCATATCTCATATCCTCATAGCTCATGTCCTGCTGAGGGGCGTGTTAAATTGGAACAGTCACTATGGACACTGATGGGGCAATGGTTCTAACTATGATTTAGCAATTCCACCCCACGAGATAACCAAAAGACACACAAGAGAATGTCTAACACATCATTACCTGAACTAAGCCCAATGAAAGTTCCCCAAATCAACTATAGAATGGGTAAACAATTAGTGTTCACTCAGGTAAAAATAGATTAGGCAGCAGGGCATACTTAGATCTACAGATATATGTGTAGTGTGAATGAATTGTGCAGGCAATGCTGAGCCACAGAAGCTAGATATGAGACACACTGCATGCTTCCTTTCAAACAAATTATAAACCCCAGTTATGGCATTCAATTGAGAGAATAGTTTTTTGTTTGTTTGCTTAGGAGGGGAACAGAGGTGGTTTTTATAGTCTGGTGCTAATTTTCTGAGTGTGCTGAGAAAATCCATTTAGCTACAATGGAATGCATATACTCTGTATGTGTCTCATCTGTCAAAACTGGTTAATAGAAGTTCTTTCTTTAAGAGATATAGGTGAAATTATATATTTGAGATTTGTTTTATAGTAGTCCACCAGAAAACTTGAGTGAGGGTTGGAGTATGGATAAAGCAAGATTCTCATTCTCTCTCTCCCTGTTTCACAGGGTCTCAGTATGTACCCTGAGTCAGTCAGACTGGACTCAAACTCATTATGTAGCCCAGGCTGGCCTCAAACTCAAGGTGATCCTTTTGCCTCAGCCTTCTGAGTGCTGAGAGTTCAGATGTGTACCACCATGCCTGAAAATTCCCTAAATCTTTGTGATCACTAGAGCTGAGGGATGGCAATAATCAAACTCATAACATCACCCTGGGGAGTTGTATTTCCATAAAACAGAACAACTATCCTGAGAGGGAGGCAAAAATATACTTACGGGATTTGGTTTAAGCTTTCTTCAGAAGTGGTCATTTTAGCTCTTTTGTATAACTTTTTTAGTTCTTCTACATGTTCTGCATTATCAACGCCCATTCCCATGGACAAAATTTCAGCTCGCACATTATAATCAACAACAGAAGTTCTCAAATTTGAAAGTTTTGTAACATGTACCTTGAATAAAAAGAAACCATAACATTTGCAGGAGTTACACCTTATCCCCAGTATGCACTGAACCCAGAGGTGCTCTACTAATGTGCTATAGCCTCAGACCTTGTTTTTTGAGGCAGAATCTAAGTTGTCCAGACCATCCTTGAATTTTTGGTTCTCCTTCCTCAGCCGCCTAAGTAGCTGAGATTACAGGGGTGCACCACTATGCTGGCCATATTTTGATTTTTAATTGAACCATGAATGTCTTTGAGTGTCTCTTTGTGAAGCATCATGGCATATGCCACAGTGTACAAGTGCTCTCCACTGCAGCATCTGCTTACTTTACCACTGAGGTCATGGTCACAAAAGAACCATCCAAAACCGCACTACAAAAATATGATCAGGTGTGGGAATAAAATACTTGGTCCAGACCAATAGTGCTACAACTGGCAAGAAAACTGTGATTTTTTTTTCTGATTCTCTTATTTTTATTAATAAGGAAGCTCTAAAGCTCAAAGTCTTTGTGCCCAGAATGGGCTTTTGTCAAGACTGTAAATTCTGTGTCTGGACTATTTCCTCCATCTGTCTTTTCTGAAACCAAAACATTCTCAATTCATTTCAATTTATACAATATTAAGTAAAAAATAAAACATTTGCAATAGTCTGATTTCTATTGTTATGGTTTGTGTCTATATGTGCCCCCAAAGCTTCATACAGTAATGGGGTCAGGCTTCTAGAATCTGTGATTCATTCATGGTCCAATGTTGGGATTATGGGTTTGAGTGCTACATCCATCCTAGGGTGGGTAACCTGCACAGATAGAAGGGAAGAAAAGAGGCTTGCTCTCTTTGCTCCTCCCTTTTTTCTCTTGTTGCTTTTGCTGTTTTCTGCTGCCATGAACTGTTACCCTCTACCATAAGCCATCCTGTCTTTGACCCAGCAGATTATGGAGTGAAATCTCCACAAATTGTGAGTTAAATAAACCATTCCTTCCTTATCTTTGAGTGTTAGTTTTTTGTCTCAGTGATAAGAGAAAAGTAACCAATACAACTATGGAGGGAAAGTATAGGATTGTTCCTTCCACAGTAGGTAGAATTGGTCAGGTTGACCTGCTGGGTACCTTCCATAGTGAACCCTGGGGATGAGTCCCATCTGGAATGGACAGAAAAGCCTTTGTCCCAAGAGGTAGCCAAACTGGGAACAGATGAATTGCACAGGATAAGTCACAAAAGCTAGACATGAAAAGACACACTGCATGCTTCCATTCAAACAAAGTATAAACACCAGCTATGCTTTTCCATGACAGAAGAATGGCCCTGTAGGGGAGGGAGTCAGAGGTGGCTGGGGTCCGTTCCCCTCCAATGTGTTAGAAGACAATGTTACACACTGTGTAGCTGTGGAAACTCATTTGCCAAGTGGGTTTTGAGTTTTCTTTTTTGTTGCATTCTCTGAGCTGTGGTTTTAAAAATCTCTAATTCGGGGCTGGGGATTTAGCTCAGTGGCATAAGCACCTGCCTTGCAAGTACGCAGTCGTGAGTTCGATTCCCGGTACCAAAAAAAAAAATCTCTAATTTCCACTTTTCTAATAAAGAATAACAGTAATACTGATTATGAAAATATAACTAAGATCTTCTTACTCTACTTACTTGCATTGTAATCTGTGTTTTCTAAAACCTATTTTTTTGAGATAGGATCTTTCTATGTAGTTCAGACTGGCCTTGAACTCACTATGTAGCATAGGCTGGTCTCAAACACTCAGTGATCCTCCTGCCTCAGTCTCCCCAGTGCTAGGATTTCAAGTGTGTGCCACCGTGTGTGGATTCTCCTCTTATTCTTAAATCTTATACAGATACTCCCCTTTTGACATGTTAAAGCTTTATAACCTTACAAAAATAACTTCCAGCAAAACAGTTCATTTTATTGAACTGAATTCCTTATTCCTGAATTCTTATATTCATAGTAATTAATATTTAACACAGCAAAATATTAAATTGAAAAGCAGAGTTTCAGTAGTGCAAGTGGAGAGGGCAGTGCCAGCACAGTACAGGGAAGGAGACCCTGAGCCCCATGTCCTGTGTCATACTCACTCTGCACCCCTACTGCTGCAGTAGAGGGGCCTCTACTGCTCTGCTCACAGGTGAAACCCTTGAGTCCAGCACTGGTCCTGGCACAGGAGATCAATAAACATTTGCTAAGTGAAATGTGAACATTTTAAGTGCCCAGGGACTAGAATCCTCAGGATTGCCAAGCATGTCCCAGGACCTTAAGATCACTTACAAACTAGAAAAGACAGGCATTATTACATCAGTCACTGGTCTGGAGCCTCTGTGTAGTATGTATGCACAGTGGGCTATGAACTCAATAATCATGACAGATGCTTGAAAAGTAGCACAGAATTATAAATAGGGAATGACAGAGGTAACAAGGACAGTTTCACGAAACTTCTGGAGGGCATGAGTGAGTATGACAAAAACACGAGTGTGCTTCCTTACAACGTAAAACAATTTATCAAACAAACTAAACCCATGATCAAGTTAATGACACAAATAATGTAAAAAACATTTCTCTCCAACACAGAGTACCAAATAAGCCATGAAACACAGTAGAATAAACTGGATCATTTTAGTGGCCTGCTCAAAATTATTTCTTCTTAGGAAACTTGCATACCTACCATTGAATCAATCCAAACTGTATTTCCCAAAGCCAATACCACTTTTGCATCATGTAATTTTCCAACAATTTTATGATGAATGTACCTAGTAACCTGAAAAAAGCATTTCTGTTATTTTTCTGAAACTTTAACAAGAAAATACCTTATTCTGTATACTGTATACTTTGCAAAATATTCTTGCATGAGCCTCACAAGTCTACAGGTTAGGGAAGTAACCACCTCCTTGCAGGTGCTCACACTATTTCTCCCCATTAGGATGGCAGCCAGTTTATTTCACCATGACTCCTGCGTTGTACCATAGGACTCCAGACACAGTGACAGTCATACCATTCTGCACCAGCAGGGACCTAAGAGGACTACACTCTAGGACATAAAGCTAAGGCCCAAATGCAATGCTTTAAATTCAAGTAAGCCCCAATTTTGTACAGGTTCTGTGTTACATGTATTCTACAAGTCAACAAAACATAAAAAGTAAAGGAGACTCACCTTCGGATTCCATTCCATCTCACCATCAGTAGGTTTCACTCTGCAGACAATAAACTCCACAGCCTGTGGGGGAACAGCACTGAAGCTCTCAGGGAGATCCAACAGCTGGTCTGTGGCAACCAGACCTGTCCTGCCTTCATCTATGAACTTCACTAAGACACTGCCTGGGACCCATGAGTCTTCTCTTTGGCTCATCTCTAACACCTGGACCCTGGAGAAGAACTGTGGTATCAGTGATTCTAAAACAGGAAATTATCTTTCATTCAACTTACCCATCCAATGGAAAATATGCAAAAGACTCCCATACTACATGGTTTTTTCTCTATACTCGGACCTTCAAGCTAGGACCTTCAAGAGCTCTTAGTAGTCAATTAAAGTATACAGAAGTATAAAGCAGGTAGTACTTCTGAAGAGTAACTCCCTTTATCAGACAACCTAATAAAAACATAGCAAAGTTTAGTTTCACAATTTCCAACTCAAGGTAGTCACCAGGAGCATGGGGTATGGATTCAGAAAAGTGGGTGCAAACAAGCACATAGATCAAGCAGGCCTGGATGAACACTGACTGTGCCATCCAGTAAGCTGGGCTTCGACAGTTCATACACTGTAACCCTCTGCAACTCGGGCTCCTTATCTGTAAAATGAGAATACTGCCTGCTTTACAGGAATTTGGTAAAGAGTTATATAAATTACAGAGGCATGTGTATGCTGCATACAATGCTCACGCAAATGTCTGAGTTGCTCTGCTACTGTGCTCTGTGCTCAGGAGCTAGGGTGGTATCTCATGCATCCCTAACATGAACCTGGAATATACTGTGCCACAACACCCTCCTAGAAGGGTGGGCATGGGATGCACACATTCAGTTCACGGCCAATGGCAAAAACAGGCATGCACCACCACTGGAATTACCTCGTGTCTCAAAACTTTTAGAGATGAAACAAACAGATATTTTACCTGTGAAAAGATGTTTTCTCTTCTAATCCATACAATCCAAATTTCTTCACCTTCTCAACAGTTGTTTTATTACTAGAATCTTTAAAATACTCGTTAATTTCAGCATTAAGAGTTGCATAAAGATCCACATGTTTACCAATTATTCGACCAAAATAATTTGTTGCATTTGAAACATAACAAGGTATTATCTGAAACATATACAACAAACATATCCAAAAAGCACACTTAATTTAAAACCAAAGATGTATGCAGCTCCTTTATCTGCAGAAAATGTGCCTGACCTAAGAATCCATGGCATGACTACAGGGATTTTAAAAATACACCAGAGCAGGGTATTGGTGGTGGGCACCTGTAAGCCCAACACTCTGCAAAGTTGAGGCAGGAGGACTAGCAAGTTCAAGTCCAGCCTGCACAATACAGTGACTTAGCAACCATAAAAAAGGCTAGAGATTCTTTTTACTCTGTATTTTCCAAATGGTAAGACTATGTGCCAGGCTAACGGGTCTCAGCCCCGGCAGCCCCCCTGCACAGCATTAGCACATCAAGACAGTTTACATCAATAGAAATGCAGTGGCCAAAGGAAGCTAGTGGACTGGATGCTCTTCAGAGAAGAGCAGAACAGTGTTAGGCTTTCAGACTCACTGACCTACTCGTCCTGGTGAGTATGGAACTTTCCTGGCTTTAGCACTAAAAATTCCATATGCTGGAAAAGTCTTCAATCTTGACTGTGCAAAGCTGGAGGGTGCCTCTTAGTCACCCTCCCCTACCTGTTTTAATTCCACTCTCCCTTAGATCTTTGCAGATGAATAATTCAGTTTGTTGTTGGTGTTGATAATGATATAAAAACCAATTTAATTTCTAAAATCATTAGAAAAGGTAACTTAAAAATAGTAATATTAACAATAGCACCCCAAAATTTAAAATACTAGGGATAACAACAAGTATGACACCTATCACTGAAATCTAACAATGCATACAGAAATTAAAGATGATTTACAGTGATATACCATCTAATGGGCAAATGACTTAGTCTGGTTAAAATGTTAATTCTCCCCAAATTAACCTGCAGACTCAATGCAATGATAATCAGAAGACCCACTGGGCTTACAACTATAAAATTTTATATGACTCTGCAAAGAAACAGAAAAAGAATACTGAAGGATAAAAGTGGAAAACTTACCTACCAGTTTTCAAGACAATACCACTATAGTAATCAAGCCAGTATGGTACAAGGAAAGAGAGGGGAACACAGTCAAGAACTGCAGAATCCACACAGATGGTCTCCTTATTCACATCATAGGTAATGAAATTTAGGGCAGAGAAAAAGTTTTTATAGCAAACAACTCTGGAGCAACTGATTATTCATGAGGCTAAGCCTTATACACCATATTACTTCAAAAAGTAGTTTGGATGAATGAGAAACATAAATGTAAAATTATAAAGCTTATAGAAAAAATACATAGAAAAATCTTTGTAACCTCAGAAGAAAGATTTCTCACAACATGAAAAGCACAAAAAGTGATAAACTTTATCCCATACAAATTAAAAACCTTTGCTCTGCAACTGAAAGAAAAAATTATATATTGTATATAATTATATTAAAATTTTTTTATATTTTAAAAATTATATATTTTATATTATAAAAATTATATATATAATTTAGTTATAATATATAACTATATTATAGTTGTATATATTATATATATACAATTTAGTTATAATATATAAAATCGAGAATATGTAAAGAATTCTTTAAAACTTGATAAAGAAAAAAAGGTAAATAAAAAATAGGCAAGAGCCAGATGTGGTGGTACACACCTTTAATCCCAGCACTCTAAGGAGACTGAAACAAGATGACAAATTTGGGGCCAGCTTGGGAAATTTAACAATTTAGTGAGAACCTGTCTCAAAATAAAAATAAAAAAGGGCCAGGGATCTAGCCCAGTATAAAGGTCCTAGGTTCAAGTACTGCAGGAAAAAAAATCTATAGAAACCTTAGAAGACATAAATAGTCCAAAAAAGGATGTGGTGGAAAGAAAAGATGCTGAAGATAGTTAATTATTAAAGAACTGCAAATAAAACATCAGTGAAACCGAATGGCTGACATACTGATGAGAATATGGACCAAGCAGAATTCCAATATGCAGTGCTAGTGAGAATGTAAAATGGTACAAGCACTTTAGAAAACTGACAGCTTCTTATAAACAGGCACTTACGACACAGCAATTCTACACCTACTCTAACTCAAGAGAAATGAAAATGTACGTCAAAAAAGCCTATAACACAAATGTTTGAAGCAGAGAGAAATTGAAAAATAACCCAAATATACATTGATATGTCAACAAACTATGGTTCTGTATTTCTGCATTACCAAATATTACTCAGCAATAAAAACAACATAGATGAATCTCAAAAGCATTATACGAAGAGAGCAAAAGAAAGTGCTCTAAAGGATATAACTGCATGTTTAACTGTACGTTTAAGTGTGGAAGATAAATGACCACACTACTGTTTTTGTTAGATTGTTGAGCAGAACTGTTAATAGTCTCTCTGTTTGAATGTCTACTTTGTATGCTTTAATTTTGTAACTTGAACAACTATTTTCAAGATGACAGGATGTAATTTATCAACTAGTGATTTCTTAGTGTGTTTTTTTTGTTTTCTTTTTTTCTTTTGGAATTCTGTATTGTTGTTACCCTTTTTTCTGTTTTGGTTGGTTTTTTTTCTAAATAAATTTTTTTAAAAAAGCATTATACTAAAGAACAGAAATCAGACTAAAAACATTACATACTGCATGATTCCACTAATGTAAAATGCTAGTAAAGGCAAAACTATCACAAAATAAAGCAGATGAAGGGTTGCCAGTGATAGTGGTGTGGGGTACAATCTCACTGTCAGGGGGCAGATCTTTATCAGGTGATGGAAATGCTTGTATCATGACAGTGATAGTGGTTAAGTGACTAACTACATTTATCAAAAGTTGGCAAAGAATTGAATTAGTCATTTTTACTGTATACAATCTCAATATAGCTGATTTTTTTTTTAAAAAAAGAGATTTTAGAGATTTGGCAGTGGGGTTCTAGAAAGGTGGCAACAGTGGATGTATTTTTTTTTTTTGTTTTTGTCTCTTTAGATCCCCATATGAACAAAGGCAAAGTAACTGGACAGCAAAACAGATCTCAGGCATAAAACTTTACAATGGTAGTTGACAAAACATCCTCCATATACTCCTAAAGAATAGCAGATGAGGGAGACAACACAGGAAAATATTCTAAATGATCTTAGATTTGGGAATGACTTTTTTTCTACCAGAGTTATATTCCTAACCTTCTTTCTGTCCTTCTGCGTTAGCCTCTCAAATAGCTGGGATTACAGATTATTGCACCCAGCTGTTAATGACTTTTTAAGGTATAATGCCAAAAGCACAATCCATAATATAAAAAATATTAGTAAACTGTCTTCATTAAAATTATAAAACTTTATGCTCTACAAAAACACCATAATAAAGAGAATAAAGACAAGCCAAATAAGGGAAGAAAAAATTTGCAAAACATGTAGTACTTGGCAAAGGACTTTTATCCAAAACATATAAAGAATTTTTAAAACAGTAAAAGAGCTGAGAGTGTAGCTCAGTGATGGGGCGCTTGCCTAGAATGCATGAGGCTCAAACCCCAGCACCACAAAAATAACAGAACAGAACAAGAAGTCACCAAGAAGCAAGCCCTCCCTGAAAACTGGCAGTATGCACAAAGCAACAGGGTGGACAGCCAATACCAGCTTTTTCCAGTGAATCAGTGCCATTTGCAGATGGCAGGGGAAGAGAACAAGTCACCAAGAAGCAATGCCTCCCTGTGAATCAGTCATGTGGGGAGTGAGTCAGCACCATTCACAGACTATGGAGGAAAGAGAACAAGAAGTCAGCAAGAAGTAAGTCCTCCATGTGAGCTGGTGTCATGTGCGGGCTGCCAGGAGGCGGGGGGGGGGGGAGCCAGATGCTACCTCTTCTGGAATGTGGGCTGAGAAACAAGAACAGCCACACACACACACATACCCACACCCCTTGCCATAAGCAACAGGCTGCAATGATGCCTATTAAGGTGGAATACAATTTAATGCTTGTAGTGTTTAGTGTTTCACTGATAAAGCCAGTGGTCTGATCATCTATTCAGAGAATGGAAACACACAGTGTAGCTTCTATGGGGGATCTTCTTCTGAGGGTGGTGGTCATTATTGATTCCCTATTGTCTTGTTTTGAAGTCCTGTATCATTTTCATTGTTTTGTTCTGTTTTGTTGTGTTTGATTTTATTGTATCCGATGGCACCAGCAGCTATTTCAAAGATAAGCTATATTATGGTAGTCATTTTGGATTTACTATTATCTTGTTTTGAAGTCCTTTATTGTAGTCATTGTTTTGTTTTTATTGGTTCTATTCTGTTCTGTTTTGTTTGATTTTTACTATGTCTGAAGGTATCTGCAGCTATTTTGAAGCTAGCAGAAGGCATTATGGTAACCATTGCTGATTTCCTATTGTTTTGAAGTCCCATGTCACCTACACTGGTTTCTTTTGATTGGCTTTGTTCTGTTTTTTTTTCCCCCCTTGGTTTTATTCTATTTAAAATAAAAATTTAAAAAAATTTTAAAAATAACATAACAGGGCCAGGGATTTAGCTCAGCAGCATAAGTGCCTGCTTGGCAAGCACTTTACCAAAAAAAAAAATCACAATACAACAGAACATAAATAAAATTAATTAAATAAATTAAAATAAAATGAAGTTCAAAATAAAAATAAAATAAATTTTAAAATTAAAAATTTTAAACTAAAATTTTTTAATTTTTTTAAAAGTTAAAAAATAAGTAAAATAAAAATTTCTGGACATCTTACTACAGAGTATATAAAGATCCATATAAATATATAAAAGATGTTCAACTGCTCAAACTATATGGTGAATATTTAAATTTCAAAAATTAGTGACACACTGCCAGTATCCCCCTTAAAATACTCCCCCTTGCTTCAAACACACCTATCCCATCATTCTTGCCACTCTCTGATGCAGTTTTGAAGTCCTCTATCATGTCTTTGAGATGTAACAAAAAATACAGTGAATGCTGCTTTTGATCTAACAAAAAGGGAGGATCATAAAAACATTACAGTGCCTCCTCATCCACCTCACTCACTACCTCATTCACAGTAGGATGCCTGGCTCTTCTCCAAAGTTAAAATGACCATGAAAGGTAAATGCTTTGAACAGACTCAGGACACTAAGGTAGCTACAACAGCACAACTAAAATCACTCACTAAAGGGAATTTAAAGTCACTTCATTAAGTGGCAAAAATAATGGGATAAGATGTTCAAAACGAAGTTGAATAATATATGAGGGTGATTAAAAGGCAATGTGTCTTTACAGTAATAAATTTAGAAAATTTAAACATCCACCATATTTTTCAAACATATTCTGTGTGTCATCAGGAAACTGAAAACTCAACAAGACACACAGACTATATAGGTAAAGATTTGTTAAACTCAAAATCCAGTAGTGCCAAATACTGGCAAGTAAGTAGAGTAACAGTAACTCCCATTCGTTGTTGGTGAGAATGCAAAGAAGGTGCAGCCACCTTGGAAGACAACCTAGCAAGTTGTCACAAAACTAAATATATATATTTAGCATTTGATCCAGCAATCACAGTCCTATGTATTTACCCAGAGGAGTTGAGCATTTATGTTCACACAAAAGTCTTCATGTGAATGTTCACAGAAGCTTTACCATAACTATCAAAATGGGGCCAACCACAAAGTCCTTCAAAGTGAATGGATAAATAAACTGACTTATCTTGACAATGGGCTACCTTATGTGCATATCAATCCATGAAGACATGGAAAGAAACAACCTGAAAAGGATGCATTCTGTATGGCTCCAATTGTATATCCTGGAAAACAGTACAGGTTGCCAGTAGTCTGTGGGGAGGGAGAGGGATGAAAAGATGTAGCACAGAGGATGATGAAAGCAATGGAACTATCTGGATGACACTGTATTGGTAGACACAAATGCTACTCATTTATCAAAATTCACCTGACTGTACAACTATAAGAGCAAACCTAAGTCCTTAAACTAAGGACTCTGGTTAATAATAATGTACCAATATTGGTTCTTCAACTGTCATAAATATATCACACTAATGTAAGATGTCAACAATAGGAAAGGACTGAGCCAACCAGCAACTAGCCTGCTGCCCTGGTAAGTGACTGTGGTCTGGCAAGCCTCGGCCACCCCAGGGTGGGGAAATAAGAAGCAGCAGCGTTTCCTGAGATGCGTGCCACGTTGGAACTTAGGGCACTGAGCCAACCAGCAACCAGCCTGCTGCCTACCGGGGCACGGGCTTAGAATCAAACATACCACACACACACACACACACACACACACACACCGTTAACAATTGGGATCCAGGGATCTGGGTATCTCTTAGGAGGTGACCATATTTAGTACAGCAAGTGGGGAGAGTTTCCTTCTACTATCTCTGAAGGCAGATATTTTTATCGCCGTTTTGCTTTGTCCTGATTAACGTTGTTGCTCTATTCAATACTCTGTGTTGATGTGTTCTATAATGTTGACTATTTCTTTTGATTTTGCTGTACCTAGTAGAAGAACAACTATTGTGAAGACAACAAGATATACAATGTTGCCTATTACCGTTGTCCTGGTGACCTGCTGTGATGTTCTGTGCCAATTTCACCACACTGTTTCAATTGGCTTTATTCCATCCTGTTTTGTTGTATATTACTACCTCCAAGTTAATAAAAATTAAATAAAAATAAAACAAGAGAACATGAGAAAATAAGGTAACAAAATACCTCCAAAAACTCCCAACTCCACCAAAGCTGATCCATGTGACATGAATGACGAGAAACTCAAAAACAACAGAATTATGTAAGGTGATTAAAAAGGAAGTAACAACAACAAAACAGATCTATAAGGTACTGAGAACGCTAAAACATAATATAACTAAACAGATAATGTACTTAAAAAGCAAAAAGAGGAAAAAAATGCTCTAAAAGATATAACTGCATGTATAAGTGTGTGGGATTGATAACCATATTACCAGGTTTTTGTTGGATCGTTGAACAGAACTGTTTACAGCCTCACTGTTTGTTCACTTTGTATGCCTTAATTTTGTAACATGAACAGCTATTTCTGGGAGGACAGTATGTGGTTGGTCAACTAATGACTTCTTTATTTTATTTTTTTTGAGGTTCTGTATTGTTTCTACCCTTTTTTCTGTATTGCTTTTTTTCTCTTTAAATAAAATTAAAAAACAAAACAAAACAATAGGAAAGGGGCAGTGAGGTGATTTATGGGAACTGTCCATACTTTCTATTAATCTAAAAGTGCTCTAAAAATCAAAGTCTATTAACTAAAGAAAAAGAAGATGAGCAAAACCCCACTCCATGAGGGCAAGAGCTACACAGTTCTGCCTCAGGCCTTAGTCTGGGCCAGAAGAGGAAAGAAGTGGAGTAGCCTGGGGCCCAGCACAGAGCCTGCAGGTGGTCGGTAAAACACACAGGTCTGCAGGACAAGGCATCCCCACCACCAAGGCTCTTGTACCTCAGACTTCCATCCAAAGGGAAGAGCAGTGAAGGAAGGAAAGGGCTGGACAGGAGAAGGGAAGGGAACCAGAAAATCTCAGATGCTCTGTCACACTGTTTTGTTTTTTCACACAACATATAAACAGTAGAAATGAGAACTCTCTGAAATAAGAAAAGTTACCCTGATGCATGGCTTCTCAAATAAATTTTATTTAGGAAAATAAATTTTATCTAAAAGTGAGCAATAGTAAGGTATAAAGGTCAAATCTCATATCAATTAATAATAAAAACAATATATAAAAATAAAATAATAAATAAAAACTGTCCCTAAAGATAATAAAAACCATTAGAAAGATATATCCACAACCAGGCATGGTGGCACACACCTGTAATCCCAGCTAGTTGGAAGGCTAAAGCAGGAGGTTCACAAGTTTGAAGCTAGCCTAAGCAATTAGCTGAGATTCTGTGTCAAGATTTAAATACATAAGCACATAAACAAACAAATAAATGGCTAGAAATGTAGCTAACTAGTAAAGCATCCCTGGCTCCAAACCCCACTATTGCCAAAATTAAAAAAAAAAAAAAAAGATGTATCACAAAACAGATCAAAATTGGGCTGGGAATATAGCTCAGTGGCAAGCACAAGGTCCTGAGTTCAATTCCTGGTATCAAAAAAAAGATAAAAAAATTTACCCTTTAACTTAAAAACACAGTGCCTTTTAGCTCTCTTTAAATGATAGGTGGCATTTAAAAATAACACAAATTGGGGCTTGGCATGTAGCTCATTGGTATAAGCACAGTGTACTTAACACATACAAGGCCCTGAGGTCAATCTCTACACCTCCACTTACCCAGAAAAGAAAAATTTAAATAAGAAACAGAAAAACTTAGAAATAAGGCGACAAAACTCAGAAAAAAATTTAGAAACTGAAGAAAAACTATTTCACTAAAAACTAGTGGATTGAAATGGTGCCCTCCCCATAAAATGCATATGCACATCCTAATTTCCAAGGTCACTGTGACCTTATTTTAAAGTCTTTGCAGATGTAATTAATGAACTCTAGAGGAAAAGACTGTTCTCCATTATCAGACAGCTTTCCCTCCAAAAAGGAGTATCTTCATAAGAGACTGGAGAGAAGAGGAAACGGTGATGTAACAAAGACAAAGGCTAGAGAGATAGCCATATCTACATGCTGAGACCTATCAAGCCAAGCCTGAAGCCAACAGAGACCAGAAGAGGCAAGGACTGGGTAACTTCCTGGAGGCTCCCAGCATAGACCTGCCAATGCCTCTGGAATTAGGAGAAAAGAAATCTGTGGCATTTTAAGTCACCAATGGAGGTGATTTGTTACAGCACGTTACAGCAGCCAAAAGGAGATAATGCATTAAAGAAAAAAGGAGAAAAAATTTAAATTCAGAAATACAGAAATAAAATATTCAAAAGAAATTTACTTTTAATTCAGTAATTCTGATTTTCAAAATTTTCTACACAAGAAAGATCAGGAATTTTTGGAAAAGATTAAGCTAGTCATTGCATTATTTTTAACAGAGTTAACTTTCCTTTTTTGTTTTCATTTTTTTTGCAACAGGGTCTCACTCTATATTCCAGGCTGGCCTCAGATCTGTGGTGGTCCTCCTGCCTCAGCCTTACCAGTGCTGGGATTATAGGCATGCAATTTTTTTCTGAAAATATAACGGAAAAAAATCCCTAAAGTGTCATCAACTTACCTGACTTGATTTCGCTATTCTACAACCTGAAGCTCTGAAAAGGCACTTCATAAGGATCCACTCCAGTTACCAGATTAATAGTATCCTGACTAGTGAAAATTGTACCAAAATTCTTCTCCTTAAAAATTTTTATTAAAATGACCATTAAACACTGGACAAAAGCATCTTAACAGAACTTACTTTAATATATCCAAACACTGGTAGAGCTTGGTTGGATAATTTTCTTGGCATATCCATTTCTGGATTAATCTGGTGTCGGTCAGGACAAATCCTTTTGTCTCTGAAAAAAGAAGACTGTATTTGTTGTGCTGGTGGTGGCTGTGTGCAGCCTCAAACATGCTACACAAGGGCTCTACCATTGGGCAACATTCCTAGCCCCCTAGATTTCAAAGCCAAGAAAAATAATAGTTTATGTGAATTCTGAAACATTCTTCAAAATTCAATCTGCAACTGAAATTAAAGAACTTTTATTCCAAACATCTTGAGCAACCACCTTATATACTTCAGGTGACACTAACAATACGTAAATACACAAATAAGTGGAAAAGGATTATGTGAATTAAACTTCTAAAGTAAAGACTCAGCAACATATTATCATAATACAGAATACAGGCTAATTAACTTCTGAACTAGAAGCCACTCTTTAAACACAGTTACCTCCAAACTGAGGAGCAGTTAAAAATTCCAGTTTTAAAAATATTCAAAAAAACTTAATTTGACATATATATAATGATACCTCAGTTTATGAACTCAATTCTCTCCACAATTCTGGCTGCAAACTGAACTGGACAAGAACCAAATCAAATTTCCCCATAAGGACAACATTGAACCTGACCATTCAATTTGAATCAGTTCTCTTCCAATTTGATTTGTGATCAGAACTGTGGAAAGAACCAAGTTCATGAATGAGGTACTTCTTTCTTTCTTTCTTTCTATCTATCTATCTATCTATCTATCTATCTATCTATCTAGGGCCTTGCTATGGAGTCCAGGCTGGCCTTGAACTTGATATGTAGCCCAGGTCTGCTTTGAACTCACAATCTTCCTGCCTCAGCCAGCCAAATGGTAGGGTTACAGGCATGTGTTACCATGTCTGGCTACAATATTCTATTTAAAAGCATAAATAAAATTGCTGTTAATACGCTATTTAATGCATCATGCAAAATAATTACCATCCATAGCTATCTTAATAGCTATCTTAAATTCAATCCAGTAGATGTTATCAGACACCTTCACACCACTTGTCCATTTACTAAGTAGTGGCATCATGTCTAGAGGGCCCCCATGACTGTTCAGGTATCCACACCCTCCAAATTGATCTACATAGCAACAACGCAGTCTCTTACTGAAATGCCAGTAGGATCTTTGGAAAAATTAACAGATTTATTCTATGGTGAAAGATTTTAAATAACCAAAGCAACCTCACAAAGAGGCAAAGTTAGAAGGTTTATATGCCAGGTCCCAAGACTCACTATAAAGCTACAATGCTTAAAGCATAGTGCTGGTACAAGAGACAAATGGCACAATGTAGCAAAACAAACCCTTAAAACAGACCACATATCTAACCATCAGGTTGATGGAACAAATGATGATTTCCATGCCAAAAGGCAAACCTTACCCCATACTTCAGACTATAATATACATGCATGTCAGCATTCAAGAAGTTTCAGATTTCAAAACATTTCAGATTTTACAATTATGGATATCAACAGAGTGTATACCTATACTGTAATATATTTCATGCAATGAGTTATATCCACAAAATAAACTAAAGATACATACAATATAGATGAATTTCACAGATATTAGGCTAAAAGAAAGAAACATGAGATACACTGTAATTTAACTACATGTTAAAAAAATGAGCAAAAGTGTAAAATATGGCAGCAGCCTGGGTGTCCATCAACAAATAAATGGATAAAGAAAATGTGGCCTATACATTGAGTACAATTCAGTACAATTCAGTACAATTCAGCCATATACAAAAGTGAAATATCTCCATCAAAATGGATGACTCTGGAAGACATTATGTTGAGTGAAATAATCCAGAAAGACCAGTACTTAATGTTCTCTTTCCTATGCAGATGCTAGAAAAAGTGAACTTGAAAGTAGATTAGTGATTCAGGAGGCGAGTATAGAAGTGGGGTAGGAAAAAAGGAGAGTTGGACATAAGTATACTCCATATGCAGGTAGGTAAACAGCACGGCAAACCCTACAATTAAGATGCGTTAATAAAAAGGGGGGGTGAGGCAAAACTTATCAATCTTGACAGCGACAGGGGTTAATTACTTCTGGATAAGACACATCAGGACGAATGCAGGAATTTCTGTGTGCTCCCAGACAGCTAGTTGGTAGTTTACAATGATGTACAGATGTGATGCTTCATCAAGCTGTAAAATTATCATCTGAGTCCTTTACTGCAAGTAATATCTCAATTTAAAAAGAATATGGGCTTACTTGCAAAATCCAAAAGCTTTAAGATATGGACACAGAGGTCGTCTGGCCTTCTTATCTTCTTTGGCTTCCAGCACTCCTGCAGTAAACTCATATAGCTCCAATGGGATTTTGGCATCTGCTCGCTCCAAGTAGCGCAGGACACCAACTGCCTGGCTTGCATTTTTCTCCGTCAGCAACAAGACAGACTTGGGTTTTTTATCTCCCTGCTCTGCAGGAGAACCCTTAAATCAGGGTGAACAAAGAAAGTGATCATTTATACCAGTCTCAATGAAACTTTATGGTTTTTGAATTTGTTACTACACAGAAAAAGACAGTGAAACACTGAAGGTAACAAAAATTGATCAAACCTGTTCAGTTAAACTTCCAAAGTGATCAGACATACAATACAGGCGCCCACCAAAATATTTTGGCGAAGAAGGGAAGCTGAAGTGAATCACACATGTGGCATCAGTGATGGCCAGGAGTGGTATGCAGTCATCAGTTAAGGCTGGAGGAAATGATTCCAACATGTTCCCATGAGTGGGAGCTTTTGGCACTCATTTTAATGATCAGCCCCAATAATTATGCTGCACTGCATTTTATATTTTGTAGTGAGGGAGAAGGAACCCAGGGCTTCAAGCAAGTTAGGGAAGTGCTGTATCATTATGTCCCTAGCCCCACATTTTAGTGTTTAGATGCAAAGAAACTTTTTTTCCTCCTCCCCTGCCCAAAATGGCACAGCCTCATGCTTAAATTACAGAGAATAGTGGCCTCCTTTTCAGGATGAAAAATGCTTTTCTATGACAAATCCAGGGCACCTATATATTTTTCACTTATTTTTCACATTTTGGCTTTATATTTCTAATATTATGATCATGATTCATTGTAGGCAATGGTACACAGATATAGACTCTGTGGGCTATGTACATACAGACTTAGATATACCACAGTGATGTTCCAGCTAGAACCCTAGGGAAAGCAGCTAGACCAGTTACTGCCTATGGCTTCCTGAGAGCCCTGAGGGCATCTAGAGTGACCTTAACTGGAAATTAATTTCACTATGAAATTAATATCACTAATAAATTTTGAGAAATAATGAGAAATCTGGAAATATATAAATGAAGATATGGTTCCTCTTAGCTTAGCCTTGTCTAAATATAAGTAGAAATTAAAACACTTACCTAGTACAATGTGAGAGCCAGAATTTAACTTCTTCCACTGTTCTAAAACATTATTTAAGTCAGAAGTCATTTCTTTATGCATTTTCAAACAAAATATTGAATTGCTTTCTATTACCTGAAAATAAAATGAAAAAAATTCAAGGGAACACAAGTTTGAAGCCAACTAAAGCATGAGTAATTATTAATGTAAATGATTTTGTTTTGTTTGTTTTGAGACAGGGTTTCATTATGTACCCCAAGCTGGTCTTGAACTCAGTGATCCTCCTGGCTCGGCCTCCCCCGAGCATTGGGATTATAGGTGTGCACCACCACACTCAGTGAATGACTCTGAATTATCCGGGAAGGCATTACCTCATGGACCCAGTAATTCTTGAGAATGAAATGACTATAAACTTAAATGTATTTCCAAAGCTCTGTAAGTTTTATCTAGCAACTTGCTTAATGAGAATTTTGCTAAAACTGTTTTCCTACCTTTTAAAATAACAGATGAAAAATAAAATACATATATGTATGTGTGTATATATATATATGCATATATGTATAGTTTGTATAAGTACGTATTTATCAAATATATGGTACTATTGTCAACAAGGGTATTATATTTGTATTTTCTTTCCAAGTTATTCTTGAAAAAAAAGATGCATTACTGATTTTTTATTTTGTATTTGGCTTTGACTCTACAGTTTAGCATTATGAATGCAAAATCAGTAAAACACGGTAAGTTTTTAGCTGATTTCTTTTGCTATTCTGGCTCACAATAGTATCTTATTGTTATCTTCTCAATCTTCTCAGCTAGAGTATAGAAACTGTGCATACTTCCGCACTTGAGTCCTCTCATGCTCCACAATGACAAGTACCACTCCCTGGGGAACCTGCCTCTTGGGAAAAGTTGGGCCCCTATCTGACTCCACCCCCAGAGGGCCAGACCTCTTGCTCTCAGCATTTCTGGCACAGCCTGCCTTCTCTTTGGACCAATGTGAAACTTGGAAAATTGTATCTCTTTGCCACATATTCAATCATTCTAGTAATTTTCTGATCACTGAAGAATTAGCCACAGTTTAAAGTAACAGTTTAATATCTTCATGGGTAGATGGGCTCACCTTAGACACTATTTCTGTTTCAGCTACAGAGCAAGTAAAAATCAAGGTCTTTTGTGCTCGACTGGGAATGAAATCAAGAACTTGGAGTAAAGTAGAGGTTTTTTCACATTCTAGGCAAAGATGCACCACCTGGTAATGAAATATAGATACAAGGCGGGATGTATTCAGAGTGCTGCAGTTTTACTTTTCATAGCTAAGTTACAGAAATACAGATAACTTGCTTGTGCTCATCAGTTGCCCTCCATTCATCACCTGCTGGACGTTCCCATACAGAGCAGCCTCCTCCGGGGCTGTGATCACAACATAGGGATCACTCATGAACTCTCTCATCAGGTGTTCTATGTGTTTGTTCCAGTGAACGCCAACTGCAATGATCTGACGTGGTGCACACTCCCTTTCTTCCATTTTAACATTTTTCTTAAAGTTATCTAATATAGCAAACATCTAAAAAATAAGCACACATTTTATATTTATTTTAAAAGAGTGTAAGAATTGGTTTAAATGGTATAAAATGCAAAGGATTGTGTATTTTCTGTTTTCAGACTGGGGAAAGCTTTTCTATAAGGGAACAACTAAAAGAAAATACTTAAAAATCAATCAACATCATAAAATTCCACCATAAAAAAGAGTAAAGCATTAAAGTATCCTGGTAAATACATATAACACATCTAACAAGGGATTAAAGTACATTTAAAACTTCAAAAATCGATTAAGAAAAAATGACTACCAATAAAAAGGAAACAAGCAAATCACAGGGAAACAGACAGGGTGGTCAATATGAATTAACGTTAAACTTAAGTAATCAAAGAAACACAAACTACACTAACGAGATCTCACTTTTTCAACCAGCAGCCTGGCAAAGAAAGCGGAGCCAGGGACTCCTGCTGGAGTTGCCACACCAACACACACAGGAATTTTTTTAAAATATGAAAATACTCCAAAAGAGTGATTACCTCTGAGTGTAACATTAGAGGTACTGGATTTTTTTTCAAGTGCTTGTCTCTATTTCTCAAATTCTTAAAAATGTTTCTGTAATCAGAAAAGAATGAAATATTTCTGCTAACCCTATTGGGAAAGAATTTTTGTTTTTCAAAAGAGAATGTGAACATTGAAAAGGTAATTTCAGATAAACATTCTCTTCTAAATCAAAAGAAATTAAAAGAAAAATATTTTGGAGATCAACCTGTTTACTCTACAGACATTCTTGATTCCTACAAGCAATTAACACATATATTTCAGAAATACATATTCTGAACAGTAATGAATTCAAATGGATGTGGGGCTTACTTACTTGTTCATTAGCTTCGGAACATAGTATTTCCACCTCATCCAAAACCAGGTGACAGACTCTAAGAAATAACAAGCTTTGGTATGCAAGAAGTCTCAGGAGGCTATGTGGTGTTGTGACTATTATATCACCTGCATTTTAAAATAAAAAGCAATGAACAGTTCAGATTTTCCAAAGGCTTTTCAACATTTCCTTTGCTAAGATATCATACACTTTTTAGAAGCTGTTTCTCTATTCTGGTAGGTAAGGGAACCCCCAACCCTCCACCTCCACAACCAAGCATCTGATCCAATCCCTGGATCCTTGCCAGGGTCGGTACTCCTTGAAAGCAGGAGGGTTTTAGTCAACGCTGCATGCCCAGCATCTAACAAACAGCCAGTGGTCAGCTGATAACTGACAAATGAATCAAATCACATAGTTTTATCGCTGAAATGGATACAGGTCCAGATTGAATTTCATCACTGATATTCATCAGTAACTGACAAGGAAGATCAGGACCAGTAACCACCAGCCACAGCATCATATAAGCTGCATCATCTGTGATCTCCCAGGGTTCTACTGTCTTCTGTAGGGAAACCAAACAGCTAGGAAAGAATGCTTACACCCCCTTGGAAGCTTCATGTTTTTGGCTTCATCTTTGTGAAGTCCAATTGTTAAGAACATAGGATGAAGAGGCCTGGAGGACATGCTGTAGTCTCCCAATAATTCAAAAGTTAATTGGGCCTTTTTCCACCCTGGGCACACGATTATTACAAGAGGCTGCAAAGACAAATTCAAATAATTTTGGACAGTAGTTAGGAATCGAACATAGTATGAGGTATGATTGAAAACTACAGTGAATGTTTAAATTTTAAAAACTTATTACAGTTAAAGACACATTGCCATCAGCTCTCCTTAAAATATTCCCCCTTCATTTCAAACATACATTCCCATCATCCCAACCACTTTCTGAAACAGTTTTGGAAGTCCTTTTTCATGTCTTTATGGGGTATCATAAAAAATACGGTGAATGTCGCTGTGCCATCTGACAGAAAGACAGTCTTGTAGGAACATTATGGTGTGTCCTTATCCACCAGATCTGGCTCTTCCCCAAAGTCAAAATGGTCATAAAAAGTAAACGTTTTGCATCAATTCAGGACATTAAGGCAGTCAAGACAGTGCAATTAAAGATACAAAAGTAGACTTCCAGTACTGCTTCAGAGAGTGGCAAGAAGAGTGGGGTGAATGTGTTCAAAGAAAGGAGTATTTTGAGGAGAATTAATGGCAATGTATCTTTTACTATAATAAATTTTTTTAAAATTTAAAAACACACCATATTTTTTGATCCACCTCATACATTAAACTTCCAGGATAGCTCCTTGTATGGAAAAAGCACTATGTTAAATTTTTCTTATTATTATTTAAGTAGAAAAGTATAATTTCAGTAAGATTGATTCAGACACATAGCTAGGTTTTTCTAGGACTTAAACTAAGTGCCTTACACATATTAAGTCATTTAATTTATAAAACACTCTTACAGAGTGAACTCCAGGCAGCAAGCAGGGCCTGGACTCTACCCTTGGCCCCGACCACACACACTCCGGTGGAATCCCAGTGCACATGGGGCAAATTGGAACTCTGCGCCCAGGCAGTAAGACCACGCCCTGTGTCTAAGGCTCCCCACGACGCACAAGAGAGACCAGCGGGCCTAACCCGACTATGCCCAGTGAACTCCAGGCAGCGAGCAGGGCCTGGACTCCAATCCTGGGCCCTGGCCACACGTGCCCCTGCAGAATCCAATGGGCACAGGGAAAACTTGGAACTCTGCTCCCAGAGGAACCTTGGACTACAGCAGATTATCTGTAATAGCTTGAAGGGAGATTAAATGACTGCCTCACCAAAACAGAAGATCTCAGCTGGCTCCAGTCAGTATGGTGAGTATGCCCCTAAAACAGAGGTGTACAGTGGCTAAATTGGACCAGTAGCAAAACCCCCTCCAACTAACTGTAAGACCTTGGTAAGTCTGACAAGAGTGAGGGTGACCCCTTCCTACACACAGAAAACATCAGGCAGAGGGAGGAGTGTGCCAAGAAGGACTCCCCCAACTTGAAGAAAATCAAAAGGGCTTATGAGACACACAGGCACACAATAGGGACACAGTAGGGCCTCAGCCTACACAAACACTATAGAAAGGGAGATTTGATGACCTGGAATAACCCGAAGATAAAGTACTACGCAGGAACTAAAAGTTGACCTACATCAATACTACTAGGCTTGTCAGCCCAGGAAAAATATAGGATTCATCCAACAGGCCCTGCAGCAGGAAGTCAGGTGATTGGCCCACCTATTGATTGCGGAACCCAGCAATTGGACAAACATCCACCTTACAGTAGGACACGAAGATACACACTACCAACAGTTGACACTAGCGGGTCTGAAGGACCAAACATTAACCCAAAAGGGGAAAATAGCAACATGAAAAAGCAAAA
>PVJX010029120.1:0-23242 GCA_004027295.1 Dolichotis patagonum
GTCAGATAGTGGAGCAGAACTGTTAACAGTCTCACTGTTTGAATGTCTACTTTACATGTTTTAACTTTGTAATTTGAACAACTATTTCAAAGAAGTCAGTATGTAATTAGTCAAGTAATAATTTCTTAGGTTTTATTGCTGTTGTACTCCTCCTTTTTTCCTTGAAATACTGTATTGTCGCTACCCTTTATTCTGTTTTGTTTTGCTTTTTCCTCTTTAAATTAAAAAAAAAGAAAACCAATGATAAAGGTATGGGTCTATGTGAAGAAAAACTCATGTAGAGTGTAGTCAAATGTTTATAAATCTGAAACATTTCACCAATGCTATAGAAAAAGCTGAAGAATAAAAGATGTTTATAGAACAAGGTTCTGAACAAGAAAAACCTCAGTTCAGTATCTAAGAAACAAAAACCCCCTTTCAAAAAAAAAAGACAGTAAGGAAGGGGGAGAGAACATTTTAAGACAAGCACATTTTGACAGAATAAGTGATTAATTCCTGTGGAAGGAAAACAATTAATTCTGAGTATGCAAGGCAACCTCACAGATCCACAAACTTCTATGCCCCGAAGCTATTTGCTTAAAGATCAAAGTACTTTTCAGGCCCTACTCCAGCTGTCTTTTAAAACATGGATAAGCCTGCTGAGTTTGGGTCCCCAAGATAACTGCTGGGGTATCTTCAACCCCCCAAAGTCAGTCTCTGAGAGTAGAACCCTCCTGCCTCCGATTCCAGTAGGCACAAGCATCCTATTCAGCAGGGAGAACACACATTAAACCGACAAACAGGGATCTCTCGCTGCTAGATGTGTTTCATCCAAATCTTCCCCAAAAGATCAACAGTATGAAAGCAGCAACTTTCAAAAAAGAGAAATCATTCATGAACTTCCTCATTAGACATTCTGAGCTACTGTCCTGTTTACAGAATATTATATATCAGAAGAATTCATTGTCTAGGCTAGCATAGTCTTGCTTTGAAACAGTTGAAGGAGAAGCTTTATATGGCTAAATCACAGAATTACTAGCAGCTCTGATTTCAAGATACAAAGAAACTTCTTTCTACCCTAACTATTTGAGTCATACAAGTGTAGCTGTAACTATAGATAGGTATTTTCCCTCCAGTCTCCCTGAGGTGTACAGTAAAAGTAAGAAAAGATGAAATACTGTCAGTATAGACTATTTTCTTAGACCTTTCCAACTAAAAGTTAAACGAGCAGATACTTTTGGAAATGGATTCCCAAGAGATGCTATGTAAGGTTTTGGGAAACAATTAAATGGATTGCAGTCAAAGATAGGAGAACCCAGTGTCTAGCTAAGACAAAACACTGTGCCAGACAGTAAAGGTTTTAAGGGCAGAGGATCATAGCTACAGGTCATGTGCTGTAGGGAAGGGAACAAAAATAGCCAATGCTCAGACAGATGAGTCAAAGCCAAAATATGGAGAGGGAGAAGGAGATGAGTAGTTTCTAAACAGAGATTAGATTAAACATATAAGAGTTGGGAGAATGACTAAAGATCCCCCTGGATTTTAAGAGCACAGGCCAGTTGGTATCTTCCAATATCAATAGCATCCAAAGAAAACTGATCAGGATGGATAAGAATTATGCGATATGTGAGAGTAGTCAATCCAGATCCCAGCACAAAAGTGAGCATATTTCTACAAAAGATCTATGAGAATAAGAGTCACATGAATAACCTCTATTTTTCATTACTTTTAAGTATCTTGCTTGTCATTTGTGACACAGCTGAGTGAGAGGAAGCTATGACCCCGTACACAACTTGAAACTTTTTTGCAATAGTGGAAATTGAAATCCCCGGGAAAGTTTGAAAAAGTCACAACTGACATTGGTCACCTCACTTTATCAAACACTGCATTGACTACGTTTGCCCTGCATCAGTCTTCTGAACCTTTGCACTTGAAAACATTGAATTCTGAGACCAAGACCTTCTAATCTTACTCTCCAATCCAACCACCTTTTCTCACCAAATTTTCTGGTGGATAACATCATGGTTTTAGTGCTCTGTTCCTTTTTGTAGGTTCTTCTTTGCTTAACTTCTTACCTTTCCCTCTGCATTCATATCAGAAAGCCTGCTCATCCCACACAGACACGCACACGCACGTATGCACGCACACATGCACACATGCACGTGCCCTTAACCTAGCAGGACTTCTGCTTTGGATCAGTTGAACCATCTGTTTTCTTTCTTATTTATGTTTGCATCCCAGATGCTGAGAAAATCAAACTGCATTACTGTAGCAGTGGTTGGCTATACTACAAAACAATGGTTTCTGATTTTAGTTTGTCAATTGTTATGCTTTGTATCTGAAACATCACCCCCAAATCTCACGTGTTTGGAAGGTGGTTGGGTCAGCAGTGGATTCAGCCAGCAGTGAGTTCACAGCTGAACATGTTACCAGAGGTAGCGCCTGGTCAGCAGAGGAAGCCACTGGGCCTGTGACCTGAGGGCGCATTTTCTCCTGGCTCCTTTCTTCTCTCTCTCCACTTCCTGGCCACCGTGACATGAATAGCTTTCTTCTACCTAGCCCTTCTTCCAGGTGATTTCTACCTGGCCAACTGTAGACAAAAATTTGTAAAATTATGAGCCAAAATAAATATTTCCTCCTTTAAATAGTCAGAGTTCGATATTTTGCCCCACCAACAAGAAAACTGACTAAGACACAATTAAAACTACTTTAAAAATGCACTCAACAAACTATCACTGCTCACTACTTCCCCAGACATGGAGAGAAGTATGAGAAGTGCTGAAATATATGAGAAAGCATCAAGTACTTATGTACATTTGAAAATTGGAGAGCTCTTTATGTGGTGTTTTGAGATTAAGATGCACTAAGTGTCTTTTGACTTTCTTTTAACCCTGAGGGTGATGGTATTGTAGAATTTCTAAGGAGACTTTCTCCCAATAAATCTGAACAAAAAGGGAGGCTAGTGGTCAGCATCCACGGAGGACAAACATCAGAAATTCCCAAGCCGGCCTAAAATGAAACCCATAGGAAGAGACGCTGATATTGGTCCCTTTCTCTCTTTTCTTGCCCTCCAGGACATGAGTCTCCAGCATTCTTTGGCCTGTCTGGGGTTTCAAGTTGTGTTCCCCAGCCCATCCTCCTAGGCAACCCTGAGACCTAGAAGGTCATCCTTGGACATCCTTCTCTCATCTGTTTCAGAAAGTGCTCATTAACTTATCAATTGTATGCCAATTTGACAACATAGACATAAACATGACACTTTCAAGTTTCCTTTTGAACTTCCAAGGAACGGATGCCTTGTGATTGTTTCTATCACCTTAATTCACAAACGTATGATATTCTAGGTGTTTTAAGGGAGATCTTGAAAGTGACTAAATGTATTTTTTTCTTGGAAAAAGTAGGAAAGACCCAAGGATGATTAACCCACTGTGGTGTACATGAGAAAAACAGAAAGCATTCTACACAGCAGCCTGCACAGCCCAGGGAAAGAAGCTGTGATGTCCCAGGCTCTGGGTGTTTGTAAGGGTCTTGGGGACCAGAATAGAGATCAGGGATAGCTGGTACTGCCCATGTGAGGGAACAGACATGAACACATTGTTACAAGTCTGACCTGTTTGCTTAATAGATTATTTCATCTGTCCTTTCTCAAAACTTGAATGCTAGATTATCTGAGTAGCCAAGATGTTGTAGAAGAAAAACAAAGAGCATGTTCCGCTCAAAGTGATAATATGTTTATAATTGTATTATACTTTATTTTACAGCCAGCAATACTGTAACTGCTGGCTGTTTCCCTAGGTGTGATCAAATCTGCTTGAAAATGTAGTCAAATGAATGCAAGGCTAATTTAATTAATCAGGCTACTTTATCAAAGGCTTGATACTTGCTTTATTAGCCCCCTCTTGATAATTCGCTTATCCCTTACACTGTTTTTGTTTGTCTGTTTCTGTCATGACTGAGACAGGAGATTGGAAAGGCAAGTGACATTCCAGAGGAAGCCAGGTGTGCGAGGAAATCGGGGCATGGCTCTGGGCACAGGTCCTGACATCAGGTGTCTGGGGAAAATTCCCACTCTGCTAGTCCCCTATTACTTCATATTAGATTAATTAACCTCATCATTGCTCAGTGGTTCTCTTTTGTGTTTTTTGTATGTAAGATGGGGATAATTATGACTTATTTTATACCATTATTTATGACTTATTTTTATACCATTAAATTGAAGACTAATATACCACATATAAATATGCTTCCATCTAATGACTTGTGTAACGAAAGCATTGTGTACATTTTGACATTATTTCTAGCCTTGTGTTCAAGACATAACCACCTAAGGATATGAGAACATCACTCAGAGCAGATAGAAGTTTCTTATGGTTTTACAAATTTACAGAAGCTATGGCCAAGAATTCACGCTCAATACTGAATCAAATTAGGGATATCAAAGTCCCAAATCAGGAATCACTTGGAAAAGAATTTTACCTCTTTTGACTCTATGTCATTAGTCAGCTTTTGGCCCTTTTTCCAACTATTCTCTGTTCATTCTCTCCCTGGTAATCTCACTTAGCATCAAGATAACAGCTGTCATCTTAAGAGAATCGACTCTCAAACGTTCTTCTGGAACTCAAGCCCTGTAATTTCAGCTTCCTGAAAAATATTTCTACTTGGATGTCCTTGCACTCAATACACTATATTTTATTTTCTTTATCTTAGTGTCTATCATCTTTATCTTAACAAGCATACATATATTTGTGAATAAACAGATATAGCGAAGTAAATATCAGACATGGATACGTGACTGGATGAGCGAACGAACGAAGGAGAACTATGAACAGTTCTTCAGTTATGGATAAAGAGTCACACATAAGAAGCCTTCCAATGCTTTCCTAACCATGAAGTTAAATCAAATTAAAAAACAGACACTTTCCTCCCATTTAGGATAGGTATCCAAAGGTGGGATTTGGCCAAGAACATGCCCTACATGGCAAAGCCAGCATAAAGGTCCAGGCAGGTCATGGTGAGAGGGGAAGGAGGGTGTCGTTCTCAGTTCCAGGCAGACCGCAGACACACACCTGCATAATCATTTGCTCTAAGCCAAAGGAATGTCTAGGGATGTGGAAAATTTAGCTGATCTAAATCCATTAAATTTGGCTGTGTAGCATGGGAATCCACTTTCTTCACCAAAAGCATGAATCCTGGATAAAGTCGGTTGAGGATGAGAGCAGAGTAGTGAATAAATATGTAAATATAACTTTTTTCTCTGCTCTTACGGTCTCAACTCCAGTGGAAAAACTATCAGGGAGTAAGAAGTTGAAGGAATATGTAAGAAATGTAGCCCTAATTTGCTAATTATATTTATTTATCCAACAAAAATTCCCAGCTACCCCTAACTGTCAAATTCTCCGACCAAGACACGAGATACAGGTGGTATTTAACTATCTACACAGACCCCACTCCTCCCCTACTGAGACGAAGTTTCCAAGTCCTCTCAGTCTTTTCTAAGACTCACAGAAACATAGCCTGCTAGGAGACCTAAATGGTAATAGAATTAGGCCCAGTTGTAGAGTGCTTGCTTAGTGAACAGAACCTTTGGGTTTGATTTCCAACAAAACATGCACACGCACACATATGCACACACACACACACACACACACACGCATGCACATGCACATACTTAAATATTAAATGAGAGCCAAATAGAGAAGGAGACAGAAGATTTGGCTCTCTTGTCCAACCAATTTTAGCATTTCCAAGAACCTGAAAGATACATAGCAGTCCTAATCCCCAGTACCTTAGAATGCACCTTATTTGGAGACAGAGTCTTCAGCTATGTATAACCAAGTTTTCAAGGAAATTAATAAGAGCTGGGGATTTAGCTCGGTAGTAGAGTGCTTGGCTAGCAAGTTCAAGGTCCTGAGTTCAATTCCCAGTACTGTAAAAAGTAAAAGTGATCAGAGTGGGCCCTAACCCAATACTATAGCAATATTATTACAAGAAGGACACATTTGAAGATAGGCATGCATAGGGGAGTGTGGAGTGTGCCATGTGACAATTACAGCAAAGATCCACTGAGCTACTGCATGCCAAGGAACATGCATATTACTAGCACATCACCAGCCACGAGGGGAGAGGCATGGAGTAGATTCCCCCCATCACTCTCAGAGGAGCACAAAGCTGCCAATCTGCACATCAGTCTTAGAGCTGCCAGGACAGACAATAAACTTCTGGTTAAGCCACTCAATTGGTGGCACTTTATAACAGCACCCCTAGCAAACTAACACACAAGGCTGATGCTCCCAACTGCTCAGGGAACTGAACTGCAGCTAGGTTCATTTGCAATTTCCTAAGAGATGTAAGTACCCATCAAAATTTTCTATGGTAAGAGCTTTGAAAAGAATTTTTTTTAAAAGAGCAAATATTGTGTCTTCCAAATGACTCTCCCAAAATGATGACAGCATGCCATTGCAACAGTGCTGCTTGTTGGAAAATGTATCCTATATCCTAATGTTTTGTTCCAAGTTCAGACAAACAACAGTTCTTTTGTTTCCATGGATAGCCATGTTTCAATGATGTAACCAAAAGAGCAATAATTAACATAAATGTATGGGCTGCTTGTGCCCTACCTCACTTTGTCTCACATACAGGTCACTAATTAAAAGCTAGAGCAGACCAAGACACATTCGTGTGTGTGTGTGTGTGTGTGTGTGTGTGTGTGTGTATGGAATTATAGTCATGACAACTCATGTAAAGTGAAAATTATTTAAACAAGTTTTCCTTGTTCTAGGCTTATAATCATCACCATGAAAATCTGAAATACCAAACCAGAGTGCAGTAAGTCACTGTGACTGAGGAGTTGGCAGAACAGATATTAACGTAAGTTTAGCAGGGCCACCTACAAAACCTCCAAGTCCAGTGCAAAATAAAAATGCAGAGTCCTTTGGTAACACACAGGAAAAAAAGAGTCCTTGAATGTAATAAAATATAAAGATATAATACCTCACACCCATAATGTAAGGGAAGAGAGGTTTATTTTGGCTCACAGACCATTGAGCTTTCAGTCCATAGTTGACCGGTTCCAAGGCAGAGCAGAAAGGCATGGTGGTGTGGCAGAAGAGAAACAGTCCATGGCATGGTGGCAGGAAGTAGCGAGAGATCAAAGGAGGAGAAGGGAGACAGAACCTCCTAGGCCTCACCCCCAGTGACCTACCTCTTCTGACCAGGATTCACCTCCCAACAGCACATTTATCCATCAGCTCATCAGTGAACTAATCCACTGGTAAGTATCATGCCCACATGATCCAATCACTTCCCCAAAAGTCCCATCAGGAGGTTGGGGGGGCGATATCCATATAGGAACAGTAACACCTTTTTGCATCATGGTATTTTTAATTCTATTCCATATTGTGCTAAGTACAAAAAACATAAAATTTGTAATTCTAGTGAAATTTATCATTTGATATTATATTGACCAAAAACAATTTTAAATTTAAATATAAATTTAAAATATACACCACTCCCATTTAGTCATAGATCATAATTAAATTTAAATATAAATTTAATTATACATCACTAAAATGGAACACTCCTTAATTCACAGTTTTTATATGCACATGTATTCCCACCAGACAGTGGAAATGCGCATGAAATGAAATTAACTATTAGCATCTCGATTCGTAATGCTCCCACATTCTACCAGCATGGAGTTTTACCTTTGGTTTACTGGTGGGTAAGGAAGGATTTAAAGTTAAAGGAACACTTTCATGGGGTTCTCTCCTTTCCCTTTCCTTCTGTGACATCATGTTCAGCTACTTGGCTGTGTAATACAGTGAAGTAACACAAGAAAGAAAGGATATGATGGGTGCCTTGGTCATTTGTATTTCATCTTTCTACGTTTATGCTATTTTCATGGGAATGGAATGTGTAGCCTGATGAGATTCCCAGATGCCACCACTCCCATTTAGTCATAGATCTTGTGTGTTGACCCAGTAGTCACTTCGAGTCTCATTGGATTCCATGCATTGTGGTCTAGAACTCTGCTCAAAGGAATCCTTGCTAAAAGCAAATGACATGGCAAGCAACAACACATACACTATTGCATTCCTCTTCACTTCTGCTTCACATCACCAGCAAAAAGGTGAAATTATTTAAAGTGTCTAGACAGTGACAGCAGAGCATTAAATCAAGCATGAGGCCCAGTGTGCACAAACACAAAGCAGTCCAGATTCTTGCCTGGATCTCCCAGGGACTTTCTGCACCCTTAAGCAAGCTACTAACTGCTACTGGAGTCATTTCCCCATCTGTGAAATAAGAAACAAATCCTCATATGACTCAAAAGTTCCTTGAATCTTTCCTTTTTAATGGCATTTCTTTCCTATCATAAGTTTATTTTAGCAGTTCTACCTTGTCCTACTCATACAAGAATAAATTCTGTAAGGATGGGATTTTATTTTGCTCATGAATTGTATCTGCAATGGACAAGACTGGACTTACCATATAGCAAGAACTCTAAAAATGCATGGTAAATAAAAGAATAAGTACGCCCACCACTTTCTTGATGCTTTTCATTCTTTTTATAGTAAAATCTAAGATCTAGAAACAGTATGTGGAAGCCAATGTTCAATTCTAGCATAATAATGTGGTTTTGATGATCCATTCAATCAACAGAGCCAAGATTATAAATTTTGGGAACTTGACATTAGAACACAGAATTCTAGCTGTACTTTAAATCTGAATAAATGGTATATTCACCTGAAGAAAGGTTGGGCATACTCTCAAGTTTGTCACTGTCTTATTATCTGTTTCCCTCTACAATGTCACCTGCAAAGTCCTCACTAAATGTTTGAGTTAGTGATCCCTGCTTTAGACCATCTGGAGAGAAATAAAAGAGGTGATACTGGTGATATCCCTTCATCCTAAGCTATGTAACTCATTGGGCACTTTCACTTTTCTCCCAGGGCCAGAGTTCTAACAAGCACCACTGAACCCATGCCTGCTCGATGTTATGGCTGTGTGTCTCTCACACCAAATTGCTTGTTGTATACAAGTCTCAATTTTGCAGCCCCAAATTGTCCAGTACAATAGAAGTCACTGATAAGTAAATAATTCATAACCAGTTCCTCACAAATTAAGGAGCCGGTCCTTCTCCAAACCAATTTCATTTTTAAGAAACTGTGGCCAGAGAATTTTTGTGCTCCAATGATTAATTTCAGTTTCTATGATACCAGAGATTAGGGAAAAGTTTAATGACATAAAGAAGTTGGAGCACAACTCAAACCACATGAATAAGTTAACAGCTATTTGTTTTAGTTGTAAAGTGCACTCTGTTTATATAACAGCTCTGTAATAAGGATTGTGACTTTTAGAACACAGCAATACTACTTTTTAAATATTTGTAACTGAATATAAGTTTGTGTAGCTCAATATCTAAATCACAAACATTTGGTGGAATAGTTATGAGCAGGCACTACTGTTTTTGAATATGTATATTAGAATATATATGAGAATAAATATTTTGCATATACATTATAAATACATAAAGAGGAATAGATTAAAAATATGATAAATCAGGTGCATTCAAGGTGATATGGGGAAGGTAGAATAGATACAACTTTTGAAGATATATATGTAGGCAAAGTCTTTATGAAGAAAACCCCAGTTGCACAGGAAATAATATGAAGAATCAACAAATAAGATCTCATTTTATTAAAAAGCTTTTGCACAGCAAAAGAAACCATCAACAAAGTGAAGAGACATCCCACGGAGTGAGAAAAAAATTAGCTGTTCCTCAGACAAAAAGCTAACATTTAGAATATGTAAAGAACTAAAAAGAATCAGACCTTCCAAATTTAAAGATTCGATCCAAAAAGATTGAACAGATATTTCTCAAGAAGTACAAATGGCAAATAAATATATGAAAAAAATGTTCAACATCACTGTTCATTTGAGAGATGCAGATTAAAACAATGCTGAAATTCCATCTCACTCCAGAAATAAACAGCTATTATCAAGAAATCAACCAATAACAAATGCTGGGGGGTGGTTCTGGGGGGTAAAAGAACCTCTACTTCACACTTGGTAGGAGTGTAGACTGATGCGACCACTGTGGAAATCAGTGTGGAGAGTCCTCAAAAACTAAAATTAGAGATCCCATTGAACTTATATATTCCCCTTTGTGGTATTCTCCTGACAGAATTAAAAACTCATACCACAGTGAAATATGCACACCCATATCTACAGAAGCACAGTTTGCAGTAGCTAAATCTTGGAAACAGCCCATCTTCCCACCAGCCAATGAATGCATGTAGAAAATGTTGGGGTTTTATACTATGAAGTACTACTCAGGCACAAAGAAGGGTAAATTTGAGACATTTCTAGGTAAATGGATGCAACTTGGACCACACTCTTAAGTGAAATAAATTGGGCACACATGTTTAAATATCACATTGTGGGCTGGGGATTGAGTTCAGTGGCATAAGCGCCTACCTGGTAAGCACAAGGTTGTGAGTTCAATCCCCAGTACCAAATAAATAAATAAATAAATATCACATTGTTTCTCTGTTGTGAAAAGCCTAAAGTGTAAGAAAGGATCAAAATGTATACTAGATATTGGGAAAATGGGGAGAAAAAGTTCAAATGGGAAGAAGAACAAGGGAGAAGGTAGAGGGAAGAAGGAAGGGAAAAAAAGAAAACAGAAGGAAAATATGGAAACAAAGTCTTTTAGATAAGGAGGGGAAGAGGGTTGAGGGAGGGAAGGGGAATGGGAAAACAAAAGAAGAAACAAAATATATAATGTACAGTTATAAGTTATAAGTATGATGAAGGTGTTTGCCATGTATATCTAAAATGTACCAATAAAGTGAAAAAAATAAGTAAAGCTTTTTAGAATTAAAAATATAGAAAGAAAAGTATAATATTTATGACCAAAATTTAATTTTGGGACATACATTTAATAAATATATATTAGAAACAAAAATATTATTACAAATTAAAATTTAAATTCCATATGACAATGACAGGATATATATTTTTATTACTCAAGATCTACACAATTTTCTAATAAAACATTTAAAGCCAAGTCAAGCCAAATTGAAATGCATCAAAACATTTTTCCAGTGGATAAAAAAGGCAAGCTCTTTCATTTTTTTAACTGAAAGATGTTTACAGTAATTCTTCATTTTGAGAATTTTGTTACCCTCCTTGAAATTCACCTTAAAATTGAATCTTTTTCAAACCACAAGTTAACAAAAGGAAATTTCCTCTATCAAATTAAATGTATAGGACACGTTAATTTGAAATCTAAAATGGTCAATTCTTTATAAGGATTTCAAGACTCATGCCACAAAATAGATGGGTACTCACATTTGCAGACTTTCATCACTCTCATTTAATTTCTTGTTAAGTAAAACAATTGAAAAATTCATTACATTTATTTACCATTAATTCAAAAGGTCCCTGTTAGTATTTTATTTTTTATGTTGATGCTATTTTATTTTTTCCTAGGGTAGCATCTTAGGCTATATTTCTATTACAAATTTTAAATATATTATTATCCAGACAAAAAACTTGTTTGTATCATGAGTCACTGTACTCTGTAATTGTGTGTAATAATCCATTAAACATTATTGCAAAGTCTCGTGAACCTTTCCCTTCCTGACAAGCAAGGCAGTATCCACAGGAGAAAGCCTGCATGCTCCAGGAGAAAGCTTGTCTGTGGATAGAACTTGGGGAACTCAAGAATACCTCTGACTTACATTTAATTTGCTTTAATGTAGAGCATGCTACTTTTTAAGTGTCCACAGCTCTTTAAAGTTCCCCTATGACTGCATCTCGGACATACATCCTTGGACTTTAAACTATAAATCACCTGAAATAAGCTTTTGAGCGATCTGGGAAAGTTCTTTTTGCATTATTCTCAAAGTTTCTTCTTATTATGGCAATGATTATTTTTAAATCTAAGCATCTTACTACTTTTCCTTATTTTCCAGTGGACTCCTTTATCTCTAGCAGACAGGGAGAGAGGGACATAGCCACACACAGCACACAGACTTGGCCCCCGGTCAGACCTGCTTTTGAATCTCTGATGGGCTTCTTGGCTGTGTGATCAGGGCAAAGGAATCTGTTGGATCAACCTCTCCTCTGGACAGGTGCTCAGATTAGATAATGTCTGCTAACCATATAAAGGAGGTAACACACAGGTCACTGTTACTCAGTATTTCTATTCTTCTTTGCCCACTTTCTACCAATAAATCAACTGTATAATATTGCCTTTATGATACTCCTAGAGAAATCTGTAAATATCATTTAACTAATCTGAATAGAAGATACACACACCTATGTGCCTGCTATATATGATTTTATTTAATCTTCCTATTAAGCCTATGATATGGGTAAAGCAGGAAATATTCTGCCCATTATATAGGTGGAGAGACCATGCTTAGCTAAATTTAAGACATCATCTTCCATAATTAGAGGACAGCTAATCCCAGGGGCTGTCCCTGGCCTTCTGACTAAAACTCTATCCTACTACAAGTCTTATCTCTCAACTAACTTATGAGCATGTACCATGTACCTGTGATGCGTAGTAAGTCTTTTTCTTCGGTGGGAACAGTACATTTCTAAGACAAAGCTATAGGGTCAAGAAATAGCCCAGTCTAATTGGCATTAGAGAAGGAGTTAGAGAATTAGCGAAGGTGGCCAACGGAGAACACATTTAAAACATTTTATTTGGTTGAGTTTTGAACACCAGCAGTCTGAAATTCTGAACAAAAGCCATTTCAGCAATGAGATATCTTAGCTGTTTTCCCCAAGAAGTCCAAAGGACTATGAAATTCTTTTTAAGAGCTGGAAGACCATTCAGACTGAGGTCAAGGAAAGCAGAAGATGTTCCCAAAAGTGCTGTCTGGACAAGTCATTTCAAAATATTAAATGGGTTATTGTCTTTCCAAACAGCACTGCTGGGAGCTATGTAATTATATTTTATATATGGTATGTCTCATTTCATGGATATCTCCAGGAATTCTAAAGTGTTTTGGGCCTGACTTGTCCCTACCTACAGCCCTGAGCCCCAGGTAAGGAGTGAAGAGCTGGTGGTTCTGACCAGTACCTCTAATATGCTTACATAGACACCTTTGGCAATCCCAGAACAAATCAGGATAGGAGTGTGCCATGCTGCACATGACACGTTCTAGAAACTTCATCATCCAGGGATGCAATATACAGAAAGAGCCTGACTTTGGAATATAAAGAACACTGCCCCACAATATGATTAAATGTTAGTTTAACAAATAAATCATCCATATCATACTTGATTTCTGAGCATATTCCTAGAAATGATCTTCCCATAAAAGCTCTCTTGGGTTTAGCAAGATATAAAACATAATGCAAAAGAAAGAGTGTTGTAGTCAAGGTTTGCAAGGACAAGACACCATAATTTATAGTATTATTTCTAATGGTCACCCAAGAAGTCAAATACAAAGAAAGTACAAGAAATTTGTCCACACACTAAAGACCTAAGGAATCTAGCTAAGGGCCTGGATCCCATGAGAATGTCCTGCATGAGTCCAGCAGAATATCTAGAGCCCATGACAATGCCTCACAAATCCAACTGGAGGTTCAGAGCCCACAATGACTCATGCTAGTAGGTTTCACGGTTCTGCACTGGGACGGCCCCATGGTCAGTGGTAGAAGCTAAAATGTCTGTGCCAGCAGGGTAAGGGATCTGTGCCAGTGGGGTGAAGCATCTATGCCAGTAGGCTAAGAATTCTGCACTGCAACCAAGAAGACATGCTCAAAGTAAAGACCAGGGTTCCCCTGAAAAGCATCACAGCCATCCTCAGTGACAGCAAGGCCCCAAGATCCTCCAACGATAAGAACAGCCGAGTCCATATCAGGAAGCCAGCGTGACAAGCTTCCCCTGGGTATTGAGCAGCACACATCTTCCCTTCCAGTGCCAGGAAACAATGCTCAGAGTAAGACTAGAGCTCCCCTAAAAGTGAACCACAGCCATTCTCAGCAGCAACAAGGTCCCAAGCTACACTGATGATGAGAACAGCCAAGTTCGTATCAGGGAAGAAGCTTGACAAACTCCTCCAGGAGAACTCACAGCAACAGGAAAACAAACAGCCTAAAAAGCAACACCGCTCCTCCTCTCCAGGTCTCCTTTTTATGCTGGCAACAGTACTCAGCTGGGCCATCCACACTCAGCACCGCGCTAAATCAGTTCAGCTGGTGTTTAAATTGACCATCAGTTTTTAATCCACCACAAGGGGCAAAGAATGGGCCGAGAGAAGCCAGCAAAATTTTGAACTCAACATTCACAATGATTTATACAACAATCATGTATATCTTCCAGGTATATAAGATTTCCAACTAATGTAGAAATGATACTCAAAAGCAGTTCCTATTAGACTCATGACTTCTCTTGTGAATTACAAATTTTGTCCTATTGCTAGGAAACTCTTCTAACACAAAATCACTAAACTGAAGCCATGCCAAGAAATTCTATGCAACCAGGACACTTGTACCTTGGGGTATATGAATGTTTTGTAGTACTTTTTTTTTCTGAGCTCTTGAACACTAAAATGTACTTTATGGGGTTTTTGTAAGTTTAATATGTTTTGCCTTGAAAATCATAAGAATGCCAATGGGATCTATTTCATTTTTCATCATTCTTCTGGGAAGGTTGAACTGAGTGAAAAATACAGAAAATTTTCATTATATGCACACATAGTTGATCTGAAAATGCAACAGAATTCACTGATATGGTTGAAATATCTGCAAAATCTACAGATGTGTCTTGCACCACCATTTATCAGAGCTCTTTGATGACATATATCCAAGACAAGATTGTTAAAATAGAACCATCACAATCATACTGGTAATTGAGGCAAAAAAAAATTGCACAATGTACTTTTTTTTACTCGTCAATATCAAGCTTTAGTCTTTGTAGTTTTATCCAAGTTCATCCATATTTGGTATTATTTTGACTACTGACATGTACTTACTAATCATGAAATTACTGAACTCGACTTCCTGTCATGCTGAAATGATATGCATCAGACTTGCCTCCTTTCTGTAAACATTTAGAAAATGGGGCAGGATATCCAAAACAATTCTTTAGAGATATTAATGACAGTACTGCACCGTGATCCTTGGGATAATTGAAACCAATGAAATGAGCCATAACTTGGCCCAGTTTTCCCCCTTCCAGGCCAAAACACAGGGACAGAGAGCAAGCACAATTTTTCTGTTGAGGACAAAGAGTTTGGAATTCAAGAAAGAGGGATCTGCTAGCAGAACAAGTTATCAGAGAAGAAAGCTACGCAGATAAAATGACCTGTAAGTGTGCATGGGATCCTCTTAAATCTTTCCCTAAATAACATGAAGCAGTGCAAAAACAAAAACAAAAACAAAAAAAAACACCTTATGAAAGGAAAGAAGTTGGAAGTTACATGGAGAATGATTTCTAGCTGAGCTTCATCAAGCTAGAGAAGAGTATATCCTTTAAACCCCCAGAATATCTAAGAGAGATGCAAGAGGTCCAGTCTTTAGTAGTAAGGTTGAACTAGTTCTAGTATAAAAAATTAACAACCTTACAAAAAGCCTAAGATGAAGTTTATGTAAGTGACTCAATTACCTGCCAAATAAAATTTAATACTGCCCAAAGCAAAACAAAAGCACACACAGCCTTTCAGCACTGTGACAACACAATGCCCACCACGGAAAGTCGCTGGAAATGTGGAGTGGCATGAAAAGTAAGAACTGGCTACAGAATCAGATAGAATAAAGAATTAAAGTTTAAAATAGCTATTGTAAGAATGTCACAAAAAACATAAAAATGTTTGAAAATATTAGAAGCACCAAATGGAATATCTGGAGCTGAAAATGTGTATCTGAATTAAAATAACTACTATGTAGATACAATAGCATGAGGCATGGGAGAGTAAAAGATTAGTTATCTTAGGGTAGCAGACCTCTACTGGGGAGAGCTTCACCCATCAGGAGGTGTCAGGAACATCAGAGGATGCAGTCGGTTGGTGTAAGCTGGGGCAGGATGAACTGGTATCTAAGGTGCAGAGAACAGGGGTGCCATGCAGCTATACATCCTGCCATGCCCCACAATACAGAATTATCGAACCCCGCCTGTCAAAACTGCTGAGGCTGAGGACTCCACCCAAGACGGAGCGAAGACTATCGACGCTAAATGAAGCAGGTTATTTTAAACTGGAAGATTAAACAGCTGCACTTCAGTGATCTGTGCAATAACCTAGAGTGATCTAACACACGTGTGTTTGGAGTCCTAGGTGAAAACCAAGGAGGCGCTGTAAGAAAATCAGGTTAAAACGAATTCAAATATAACAGTTGTTCATTTTATAAGTTTGATGAAATTATAAACCCAAGGATGAAACTCAGTGAACTGGAAGCAAGATAAACAAAGAAAAATACACCAAGTTTTGTTAAATTCAAGTTATTCAAAAACAGGGATAAAGCAAAAATAAGTAGGCCCTGACAAAGAAACCTGTTATACGCAATTTAACACTGATAAGAATGATTATTGCCCTAAGAAGCAGTACATCTTTAAAGTGCTGAAAAATAAAGAAAACCGTTAAGCCAGAACTCTAGATTGACTAAAAAAGTTCTTAAAAACTGAGGATAAATGGAAAATGTTCCAAATTAAGGAAAGCTGAGGGATATGTCACCTGTAAATCTGTAATATAAGAAATATAAGAGGTATAGTGGTGTAGAACTCGAAAAAGGATCTGGGGACCTTGGAGGAGGAGAAGGGAAGAGAAGGAAGAAAGGATTATAATTTGTGATATGAATATGAACTAATTCCCCATGATGAATATACTTATTATTTATTGCAAGCATATGCTCGTAAAAATGAAGAAAAAAGTGAAATAATTTTAAAGAAGGGTTGGGGATAGAGTCCAGTGTAAACATACTGGGTTCTTCCCAGTGCAGTGACACTAATGAAGAATAATAATAATAGAAAGCTAAAGGAACTTCTTCAAGACAAAAGGTAGTGACACTAGATGGAAACTTAGATCTACACAGAGAGAGAAAAGCATCTGAAAATATAAATGTGTAGACAAGTGTATAAGACATCTGCACTTAATTTTTAAAATTTTTCAGAAAGGTTATGGACTATGTAAAAGAGAATAATAATGTCTTGAAAGTTTATTGCATACACAAAATGATACTACAGGACAACCATCTGAAAAGGAGTGGTAAAGCATAAAAGCATAAATTTATGACAGATTTTACACAAATTGTATGAAATTATGTGAAGGTAAACTGTGGTAAATGGAACATGCCTATTATGAACCCAAGAAACCCCACTTCAGAAAAAAAAACAGCTAATCATCTAACAGTGGGAGAAACTGATACCTACATAATCATGAAGAGGAGGGAAAATTGGAATGGGTCAAGGAATCAATGAAAAATATAGAAAACAAATGCCATGAAATATAGAAAACAAACCTCAAAGTAAAGCATTTTAATTATTAAATAAAATATAAATGCCCTTGACTCTTGGCTTCCACTTAGAACATACAGAGATGAAAAGAGAAACCTAGATAATCTACAAAATCACAGCATGTCTTGAGGTCCTCACAGAACTGAGACCACGGGGTTATCAACTGACCTTAAATCCAAGGAAAATCAAGCACCCCAATTAGAGATGGCAGAAGCACTCACTTGCTTCCTACAGGTGTGGCACAAAAGAAAGAGACTCTGAAACCACACAGAATAGTAGAAGATTCATCTGTAGATTTTTTAAGTATCGCTAAAGCTACATGGTAGTGTGGAATATATAGCTCCCAGGTGTCCTAGACACAAAAGATCGAAAGAGTCCTCAATCACTTTCTTCAACTCCCTCATAGATTTCACTAATCTTGAAGAGCAGGAGGAGGGAAAAGAAAGACAGCAGCATATTTCCCTATGAAGCTGGCCTAGGGACAAGAAGCAGCTGCCCAAATCTTCGGTATCTTCCCTTTAGAACAAAAGCCTGAAACCACTTGGGGGGAAGCTGAATGCACATCACCTCTGCCAGAGCACAGGTAAAGGCTCACTGCGAAAGGAGATGGGCGCAGACAAAAGGTCCTCCTCCTGTGGGAAGTAAATGCCCTGGGTCTAGACCACAACAGATTGCCAATCGAGGGCTGCACAAAGGAGAAAGGCCCACTTCTGAGATCAGGGACACAACAACTGCCCAGATTCAAAACTGAATGGGGAAAAAGAAGATACCTTCGGTGGTTCTGAAAGGCCAAGTAACACTGAGTAACAAAGGGAAACACAGTGAGGGGAGACAGAGGAGAGGTGGGGTGTGGGCAGCAAGAGGAGCACAATATGTGTAGGAATCAAACACCACCACCCCGACTCAGTGTAATCACTGTGTGTCGTAAATGCAGGCCAGGGAAAGTGTTTTCAAAGAGCAATTAACCCTGGGAGGAAGACAGAGGCTGAGAGCATCTCTCAGAGGCTGTCTCTGTCTTACACACACATACACACACAGCTTAAATCTGAGGGAAAAAAGAAACACTAAAATAAATCCTCCAGCAACTCAACCAATCCTAGAGATAAAAATACTAACTTTAAAAAGAGACAGAAATGAAGAGGCGATAAAAGGGTGGAGAGGGAAAGAGATGAACAAAGAATGAAGATGCGTTCTGTCCACACACCGACTCTTCACAAAGAATGTGGTCATTGTGCACTGCACGCAGGTACTTATAAAAAGTAAAAATTGAAAAAATAAATATAAAGACAAATTAAAAATAGAAGACGTAAGCAGAAGATGACTAATCTGCAGGTGAATTTTAATACTCAATATCAATAAGGCACATTAAAAGTAAATAGTGTAAGCACACCAATTAAAATATAAAAATGGACTGGCTGGAATTTTTAAAAACAAAGTCAAACATGCTATTTAACAGAAATGCACTTGAAATATAAAGACACCATTTTAAAGTAAAAAGATGATAAAAAGAAATACAAGGAAAACACTGTTAAAGAGAAAAATGAGGGGCCGGGGGTTTAGCTCAGAGGCACAAGCGCCTGTCTGGCGAGCACGAGGTCATGAGTTCGATCCCTGGTACCAAAAAAAGAAAAATAAAAGGAAAAATGGCTGAATTAACATAAAAGAAAGTAGGCTTTAAAACAAGCAATATTACCAGGGGTAAAGAGACATTCCTTAATATTAGCATGGCCAGTCCACATTGAAGATAATACAGATATTTATAGGTAATACTCCTAACATGTATTGACTTTACAATAGGGCCTTGAAATACATGAAGAAAAAAAAAATGGGATACCCGAAAACCGAAGGAGAAACACAAGCAGTTAGTTTTGGAGATATTGACAGACACTCTTTTTAAAAAATATTTGACAATAAGCCTGAGAATACCTAAAACTTCTGCAACACTGCCAACCAACTTGAACAAATGGACGTTTATAGAACAAAATTACCCAACAGTAGTAAAATACGCATTCTTTTCAAGTGACTATGGAAACTCAACAAGGTAGATCATATTTTGGATCATAAAATTAAAATAATTGAAATCTCCAAAAGAATGATTATTAGTGTAACAGAATTAAACTGAAAATTAATAACAGCAATATATTTGGACAAGATCTTGCATTATGAAATTTCAGGAATATGTCCTAAAATTACTCCTAGATTGGAGAGGACATCACAAGAGAAATAAGAAAACTTTCTCAATTAAATGAAAAAAAACTCCACAGAATATCAAAATTCTTGACATAGCTTAATTTATGTTTAGAGAGAATGACAAAGCATCCAGTGTTTATCTTAGAAAATGATAAAGTTTAATTATAAAAAAATTAAAACTAGAAGAACAAATTAAATTGATCTGGGCAGAAGGAAAGAAATAATAAAAGTGAAAATATATTTGAATTAAATTTAAAGTAGAGGGAAGCATCAGCAACACTTCCCCCCACCCAAAGGCGCTCAGCAGCAGACAGGAGCATCAGCCACCCCTCCTCCCACCGATCACACCTCAGCAGACCTGGGGGGGCCTCCACCATCTCTCCCCCCACCTGGAGGAGCGCAGAACCTGGTGAGAGTCCAGGTGAGCCTTTCACACACCTAGAGGACTTCGACTGGCCTGCAGAAATGTCAGGGACCCCTCCCCCACCCAGAGAACATTGGCAGGCAGGGGAGAGCACAGGTGAGCCCTCTCTCCACCCGGGAGACACCTGGCAGGCTTGCAAGAGCATCAGTGATGCCTTCCCCACCCAGAGGAACCCAGGTGGGCCTGGAAGAGCTCCAGTGCCATAGTAAGGGCCCAGCTGGGGTGCACACCATGGACAGGTAGGTGTGGCAGCCTGGAAAAGTCTAAATCCACAGTAACAATACGAGTAAGGACTGGTTCATGTCAATTATCCTGGGCTAGTCAGCTCAGCAAGAACCCAGAACTCACCCAACTGGCCCCAGAGGAGGAATTCAGGTGATTGGCCCCTGCCCTACACTGTGGGACCTGGCAACTGGGTGAACATCAACCACACAGTGGGACCCTGACTAAGATACATAGGATGGACAGATGAGATGAGTAGGATTGAGAAGAATGAAATATGAACCAAGAGGTACAAATGACAAGATAAAAAAGCAAAATCCAATCTCAGACCCCTACCCCATCCAGAACTACAGGAGACATCAACATAGAAGACACTGGAAAACACATACTTGAAGTTTCCAAAAAGACAGCAAATGAAATAATAAAATAAATCCACAAGACTATAGAGGAAATCAGATCAGAAATAATCTCTCAGGTAAGAAAAGAAATGAAAACCTTAATGAAGAAATTGCTCAGCATAGCTACAGAAGACATAGCTAGAAAACACAGGCACAGAAGGAATGATGGAAACCTTTAATGAACAACATAGGAAAGAAATAGAATGCATGAAACTGATTCAAAGATATATTCAAGGAATTAAAAAGATACCTTCATAGTAAAGAATTGAAGAAATTCATGTTCACCAAACCAACCCTAGGAAGAGTACTGGAAGATATTCTAGACATAAAAATGACCACAATTCCCAGAACAACAACAGAAAGAAATCACTAGAAAGGGCAAGCAATTAAACAAAGGGGGAAAGCAGGGAAACAACAAAAAGAAAAAATATGACAAAGATAAGCCAGATACCCTCCTGAACAACCAATGAGTCACAGATGAAACTAAAGAAGAAACTTAACAACATCTACAATCAAATGAAAATGCAGATACAACACCCCAGAACCTGTGGGACACAATGAAAGCAGCCCTAAGAGGGAAATATGTAGCAATGAATTCTCACATCCGGAAAACAGAAACGGCACAAATAACCTAATGTTGCACCTCAAGCTTCTAAGAAAAAGAAGAGCAAGTCAAGATCAAAGATCATAAAAGGGAGAAAATTATAAAGACCAGGGCAGCAATTAATGTAATTGAGGCTAAGAAAAGAATACAAAGAATTAATAAATCAAAGAGTTGATATTTTGAAAGAATAAAGAAATAATACATTGATAAGCTGCCAGCCAATGTTATTAACAAAAGGAAAGACAAAACTTACATTTGTGAAATGAAGATGAAAAGGATGAAATCACACTACAGATCCTGTGAAAAGTAGGAAGATTATCATACTTACTTCAACAATCGTTATTTGATTAGGCTGGAAAACACAGAAGAAATGGATGGATTCCTAGAAATGTTAATTAATTTACCAAAGCTGGATCAAGAATATATAAAAATTTTCAATAATCCAACATCAGTTACTGAAATTGAAAATGTAATTAAAAACTTATCAATAAATAAAAGCCCAGGTCCTGCTGGATTCATGACTCAATTCTATAAAAAATTAGAGAAGATTTAATGCCAATACTCCTTGCACTCTTTTATGAAATTGAAAGGGAAGCAGTTCTCCCTAAGTCATTTCTAGAAAAGAGTGTTACTCTGATACTAAAATCAGAGAAAGACTCAACCAAAAAAGACAGCTACAGACCAATCTCTTTAATGAACATAGATGCAAAATCTTCAGTAAAATGCTGAAGAACAGTGCAGCAAATCATCAAGAGAATTATACACCCTTATCAGGAAAGTTTCATAGCAGGAGAGCAGGGATAGTTCAACATATGCAAATCAATAAACATAATACATCACGTCAACAAAGTCAAAGACAGAATTCACATGTTCATCTCAATAGATGCAGAAAAAGCTTTCGATAAGGTCTAACACTCGTTCATGATAAAGTCCCTAAAGAAAATCAGAATAGATGGACTTTACCTCAATCTGATAAAAGTCGTCTACGGCAAACCAACAGCCACCATCATACTAAATGAACAAAAACTGAAAACTTTCACTCTAAAATCAAAAACAAGACAAGGATGTCCACTATCATCACTCTTACTCAATATAGTTCTGGAAATGTTAGCCAGAGCAATTAGACAAGAGAAACAAATAAAAGGACTAAAGATAAGAAAAGAAAAAGTTAAATTACTGTTATTTGAAATTGCATGATATTCTACACAGAAGACCTCAACACCAACAAAAGACTTGCACATTTAAAAACCAAAGTCAGTAGCATTCCTAGATATAAACCAAGACTCAAAAATCAGTAGCATTCCTGTACACAAAAAACAACTTCACTGAAAGGGAAATTAAGGAAACTACATCCTTCACAATAGCGCATCCCAAAAAATGAAATACTCAGGAATCAATCTAACAAAGGAAGTAAAATATCTGTACATTAAAAATTAAAGTGCCCTAAAAGAAGAGACCAAAGAAGAAATCATAAAATGGGAAAATATCCTTTGCTCTTGAATACAAAGAACCAACATTGTGAAAATGGTCATACTCCCAAAACTGTTACACAGATTTAATACAATTCCAATCAAAATATCATTAGCATATCTCATATCTCTAGAGAAAACATTCCTAAAATTCATTTGGAATCAAAAGAGTCCTAGAATAGCAAAAGCAATTCTGGGCAACAAAGACAAGGCAGGAGGTATCACAGTCCTTGACTTGAAATTATACTGCAAAGCTACTGTGATAAAATCAACAGTACTGGCAAAAAACAGACCTTAGGATCAGTTGAACAGATAAAAAGATACAGAAACAACTCCAAACATACTCATCTTTATCTTTGGCACCTTATCTTTGACAAAGTGGCCAAACATGTTCACTGGAAGAAATATATCCTCTTTAGTAAATGGTGCTGGAAAAATTGGCTTTCCACATACCAAAGGCTAAAATGAGACATGTCTATCACCATG